>OMKR01062508.1:0-13715 GCA_900302355.1 Cyttopsis rosea
TAAATTTAATTTTTTTAAGAAGAAAATTTCCAAATTCTCTGATTCCAGCTTCTTAAATGTGAATATTTTCTGGTTTCTTTAGTCCTGTGTGACAGTAAACTGAATCTTTGGCTTGTGGACAAAACAAGACATTTGAGGACGCCGCCTCGGGCTTCGGGAGACGGCGATCGACATTTTTCAGAGTTTTCTGACATTTTCTGGACAAAGCGACTGATCGATGAATCGAGAAAATGATCGCCAGATTAATCAATTATGAAAATAATCGTTAGTTGTAGCTCTATTTCCCACATATAATCCTTCCTACAGGATTATACTGTATGTGCTATGCTGTTACTTTTTTGTTTGCCAATTTTAAGTTACTCACAAGTAACAAGCAATTCTCTTTGCTGCAAAATTAGTTTCCATGCTGACCTTCTTCTTTTCTCATTTAGCAGCACAAGAAGGAAACTGGGAAGTGACCTCTTCACTCTATTTTGCTCCCCTCGTCTAATCTTGTTATTCCCTCCCCCTGCCACTTCTCACACTCTTCTCTTCCCCTGCCACTGAACACTGAAACTGAGCGCACAGTTCTCCTTTCTCTTTGTGCTGCAACTGCCACAGCTGCTGAGAGATGAGGATGTGTGACCGAGGGTGTGTTCTGCCGACATTTCTGCTGTCCGTCCTATCCGCTCGGTTCTGTGCAGGTGCTTCCGTGCACTCCGTCGCCTAAGTGGGGCGCCGCTGTTTTATCTCTTATTGTTATTGTGTCGGTCGCATGGCTCTGTTCGTCGGGACGGCGAGATAAACATGGTGGATATGTACTCGAGTGTCTGGCCGGATCACCGGGGAAAGGGGGGCATGACTTTGACGGTGGCGTCGCAGGTAGGTTCCAACTCTTGAACAGCATCCACAGACACGCAGTTTGTTCTGTAGACCGATGAGCTTTGATCCAAGACGACGGGGGGGTGGGCCGAGGTCCCCTTTTTAATGCCTTAACTGATTCTGAATCTTAAACTGTGATTATAGTCAGAGACCCGGCACCAATACTGGACAGCGTCGGTCCATTTGGCGTCATTTAAACATAAAGATTAACACACAATCAATTGATCTTGATTAGAGACATCTAACATTTTTTTAAGTGTTAAAATGCAGAGAATCTTCAGTATCTGACATTTTTGACATGGCTGTTTGTATAGTCTGGTACGGGGCCGATATCAGATCAATATGGGTTCATTCCTACGTATTGCCGCTAAATTTGGGTTGTTATAACTACGATAATGAGTAATGAGTACTAGTTGTGAGTATTGCATGTCTTGTTTTGATAATGGTCTTCCGGTTTTGTGTCAGCCTTAAACGGATGTCACATCAACACTCAGTCTGTTGCCCAACTGACTCAGTTATAAGAAACACAAGGGCTCTTATCAACCCCTTCCAACACTTCAATCTAGTACAATTTCATGGTGGGTTTTTACAAAAAAAAAAGAAAAAAAGAAATCAGCTGCAAAACATTTTGGAACTTGGTCAATGTTGACTGATATGCCACGAGGCCTCTCAGAGCATTCTAATATTATATAATTGAATGGCCACCCCTTTGCATCATTTAACATTTGCACTGTGCCAGGCGGTTTCCTTGCATGGTCAGTGTGCTCGATGTGCCTTTAGCATACGCATAAAATCAATGATGCAACTTACTCATTTCCTCTATCAACGTTTTTTTTACATGTACTGTATAGTCAATCTATTTTGGGGTCAGTTGTCTGGCCATGAGGATTGATTACCTCATGGTGGATAATGAAATCAATAACGAGACAGGCCACACACTGATTACATGGAATGATCAGGAAATAAAAGTATACATCTCAGTTAACTGGACTCACTTTTGACTGATATTTCCAACACTGTCATCAAGGCTCCACTGTCTCTCCACTTCCCTGTATAAGCTTTCGTTCTGGGCAGTGATCTGTCTGGTTTGGAGGCCAGATGTAGCTCAGACAGACACATGATTGAGGTATTGCCACATTTAGACTATGGGGGAGGTGTGCGGAACAGAGGTAGGACAGAGTGCATCGTGCACGGGGCTGCAGTCTGTGTATCTGCTCTATTATGGTCACATGTACAGGGCTCTGCAGCCGGGGTGAATATCCCGCCAGGATGGCACGGAAGACGGCTCTCGCTGAGACGAAATATGACCAAACTTCAAGGGTTAGGCTACAAATTTCTTTTTCTGCTTTTGTTTCGCTAGCAATCGCTTCGCATTGTGGAGCTGAACCTGTGGCAGCCGCAATTGTGTCGGTTTCAGCACAGTTGAGGACAGAGGCGGCTATTCATTTCAGCCTGTTTCACTCGCATTGGTATTCTTTAAACAAATTTGTTGTGATGGAGGTGATAGTTTGCATGTGGTGTAGATATGATGCGGTGTCATTAGAGGACTTTGAAGACATTTTCTTTTTTACACAATTTAACATGATTCCTTCCATATATCTATCCAACACACAGATGAATCAACATTACTCTACAATGTATACTGTAGTATGTGCATTGTTGCAAGTTTCCTATGCAGGAATAGTGATAATATTGACGTTGCTCAATTTATGGCCACGGATGATACTTCTGCATTATCTGAGCAACACACACAAATATAACCTTTCTTGACCTAGTTGTGTCATTGACCCAGTTGTGAACGTTTATACTCTATTGTGGCTACATTGTCTCGGAACTCTTTGTGTGGGTGCCTGTACTTCTGAAAAGGAGTCAACAGGCTGGTAATGACAACCATTGTGGAAGGAGTGTTAGTGTGGTCTGCGTTTTTTAGCTGTAGGTGGTTTCCTGTGCACATTGTGCCGGAAGGGCGACAGTCACAGAAATAATAAGAGCTGATGTATTTTTATCCTGGAAAAGAAAAGTGCCACAAACCCGTATTTGAGCCTTGTGTTAGAATAAGGGTACATAATGAACCTGAGTACTTATTGTTGCACTTGTGAATGTGTTTCACTTTTTCATTTGCTTTGACCTTTCCATAGGCGGAC
The DNA here is from genome assembly GCA_900302355.1 of Cyttopsis rosea. Lineage (NCBI taxonomy): Eukaryota > Metazoa > Chordata > Actinopteri > Zeiformes > Parazenidae > Cyttopsis > Cyttopsis rosea. The sequence goes on from OMKR01062508.1 coordinate 3,006, forward strand.
GATGAAAGTCTCCACTCGGCAGTGTACGTCAACGTAGGGCAGCTTCGCCAAAGCTTCTCCGAGTTGCCCCCTTCAGTTGCTTTGGCTTACCCTCCCTCCAGCGCAGACCCAGAAGGATGGGAGGTGCACACTGACAGGGACACAGGCCAGGACTACTACTATCACCCTGCCACAGGGCACACCACCTGGGACAACCCCTTGTTGAGTTACCCAATGGACCCTGAACCTCTTCCTGAACAGCAGTCCTGTTCCCCCGTGCTGTCTCGCTCCCCTGCACTGTCCCTTCCCACCGGCTCCCCTGGGTGGACTTCTGACTGGGAGAAGCTGGTGGATGAGACCAGTGGTCGCCCATACTTCTACAACACAATGTCCGGGGAAACGTCTTGGGAGCTCCCGGAGCTGCTAAGCCCCTACCCTGCTCTGATGGAGCCTCCGGGCGGGCACAGGCCTCAAGACGACGCGCTGGTAAGGGCTGGCTGGCTGTTCTACTTAGCCACTCGCTGTCTCTTCTTTTAGCTTCACCCTGGGGAAAGCTGTAAATAAAGTCTACTTTTAATGGAATTTCATTCTCCGGCACCTACATAGCAGAAAGGACCCATTTCAATCAGAGAGGAGGGAGGAAAATCCCACTGCAAGCTCTCACGTGACCTCACAATTGTTAAAAAAAAAAACCTTCAGTCTGAATAAGCATTATTTATAGATTTTTAAGACGCTATGATACTTAAATGTAACAGTTTACACATTGTTTTGTGTGCCATGTGTCCTCCCAACAAAGCCACCTCTACCTGAAGAGGACTACCCCCAAGAGGACTATCCAGCAGGAAATTATCTAGCGGAGGTCCTGGAAGAGCCGCTCCATGGAGCCCCTCCCACTCTCCCCAAGGAGTACACCTTGAGCCACGTCACCCGGACCGTCATCCCCAGGGCCAACCTGGACAGGAGCACCCCGGCCGGGTGGAACCTCACCGTGGACTCAGACGGAACCTGGGTGTTCACCAGCGAACACTCCCACGAGCAGGTAGCTGCAGGACCTGGCAGGAGCAGTCGCAGCAGCTGAATGTAGGGAAAAGGGGCTGGAAGGGCGTGTTGTCCCGGAATAACTGCAGGGCTGAAGACAGAATAGCTGAATATGTGTCACGTGAAATATCGAAATGCAAGATCTTATGTACAGTTACAATTGCCGTGGATTGGTAAAATGTATTATACAGGATTTAAATATGCTATTATTTTATGATAGGAGCTTTTAATTTCATGAAAACCATTTACAAAACCCCCCTTCTTGGTATATAACATTCATTTTTATTATTATTTTATTTTATATTATTGACACCCAAAATGCTGGCAGATGGCCATGGTGGTATTGGAGCTCACAGTTACTAACGTTATCGACACCCATAGTGTCACAAAGAAACATACAGAACACAACATGTACATAGATCTAAAGTGCAGAGAGACAACAGAGATCCCTTTGTCAAAACCCAAATGAAGGAAAAACCATTTGCTGGATAGTGTTAAGTGAAGTGGGCTGGATTGAGGTCAACATAACTTTCAAGAAAGGTGGTATGCAGCCAGAAATATGGTTTTGGAAAGTTTTGTTGTTCTAAATTGGGAAATCTGTTTTGTGTAACAGTGGATCAAATCGCTGGATGACCACGGACAGACCTACTACTACCTGAGAGACGGCTCCAAGTCTCAGTGGAACCTGCCGGAGGTGAACTGAGGCTCTCCTTCTGGCTCTACTGTTAGACGGGCTATTATGAGGAGAGGCTTTTTTCATTCATTAAGTTCAGGGGGCGCAATTGTTTTATTCACATTTCATTATTTCTGATCTTTTTTTATCTCAACCCAAACTATGTAACATAGTGTACACCTGCATTCAGTGATGAAGGCATTATCTAAGTTATTTTTTTAACCATAATTCTGTGTAATTGCTAAATTTTGTTTATCACAAAAGAAAAAATACCATTATACAGTATAAACCATCATCACGAATAAACAAATCAAACAGACCTTCTAACTAAACGAAACAAAGACCCGCTAAATCAGATAAGATATAAGATAACATAAAATAAGATACGTAAATATGATCTGAGATAAAAATGAGATCGCATAGTGCCACAGTTTTAAATAGAAAATAATGTCTTTGCTAATAGAATACAACAGTATTTTGGCTTGCACCCAGTTGTCAGTTGGAAAGGGGCGTGCCGATCACAAACAAGTCCTAGCATTTCTAATTACAGGGAGTTATATCAAGGATTAGGAAGGTCTGACTGAACTTTGAGAGCTTTGTCTCCTGGCACCCAAACCGACCCTTCCGCCCCCCAGGTCGCAGCTCCAGTCCAGGCCGAAGTGGGGAACGGCGTCGAGGTGGACAGCGTCGCAGTCCTAAAAAACTGGAGACATTCCATGACCCCGCCACAGTTTACCTCAGTCTACGAGGAGGAGGTGGGCCTTCTCTTCCATTCTTTCTCTCTCTCCCTCCTCTTATATGTTTTCTGTCTCATTGTCCCTACATCTTCATTTCCTTGACTTTGTTAGAAGACAGCTCATGCATGCACACACTAATACACACATGGTGTGTGCCTGCTGGTGAGCGTGCAGGCAGAAGTAGTGAGTAAGGCTGGATCTATGTCTAACATGACACTCCCAGTGTGTTCAACCCCTTATTTAGCAAAGCAAATTTACCAAGAGCACATTGTTATGTACAGCAGTTGCCCAGGAGCGTAGTTTCAGGAAGAAGGAGGACTGGAAACTGGAAACACACTGGAAACATGTGCAAACACATGGCAGTTTCTAAGTATGACCTAAGTAAAATAGAGAGGTAGTAGTCCAGCTTTAGCTTTTTATTGCATTTAGTATTCGTACCTTGCTTGAAGGCACTCTATGTGTTTTTAGAGATGGACTTTTTTTTTTAAATCTACTTAGGCCTAGATTGTTCCAACTGGTCTGAGGAGTTTAAACCGTCTCAGCTACTTGGTGTCTGCCACCTTCAAATACAGTTTTGTAACAAACAGTAGCAGGCGTAAGAGCAGAGATATTATGGTTTAGCTGTGAAAATCTAGGTTGAGTTCATGCTTCCTTTCCGTTCAGTAGGGCACAGAAATGTCACACTTTCATCAAGTGATGTTTGTGGCTTCTGAGTAATAATAAACAACTAACCAGACAAACTCAGCATTTACCAAACTCAACTCTCTTCCCCGTGTGTAAGACGTTCGTCCCCGGCCACAGGAGGGACATGTCTGACTACGGGAGCGACAGCTCCAGCACGGGTAACTCCCCGGAGACGCAGCATCACGTGAGTCCAGCGCCGCCCCCACATTAGACCCCACAACCCCACCCATCCGCTGCCCCTTCAGTCTGATGATACCAATTACACTAGATTATCTCCAGGGCCCAAAAGAGATAATAACCCAAGAGTACTTTGACCACCCACCAGCCCTCAGCCTCCCTGTATCTGAATGTTTGTTCTGTGTCTCTTTCTAAAGGCTATTGGGTTTAGGCCTTGGAGAAACCCCTACTATCTGACCTCACGTTGGCTACGCTATACCGTGGGTTATTGGTTAATCGAGTTTAAATAGATAGCATTACATGTCTATCTATGCACATCTAAAGTGTAATAAGGATTCAGTGCCTGCACATAAACATGTCGGTTTTATAGAAAATAAAACGTCATGTCCCTCAATGTTGTCGCTGGTCGCCATTTGCTGTCATACCTTCCGTCTAGACATTCCTCATGTTATCGCAGTTTACTTCACAATAGATTGTTCATTAATGGCATTAATCTATAGAATATTTTTCTATACTTCAGAATTCACCGTCTGCTTCTCTTGGCTGAATCCACAATGTAGATAAAATGATAAGGCAAAACCTTTCAAAACTCTTGCATCTTTCTAAATGCATGCACAAATATTGTGAATAGCTCATGAATGCTGTGTAATGATCGCCCTCTGTGCAGAGGGTCGATGACGTTTGCCATCAATATTGCAAGCAGGCCAGTGTGATCATTCTCTGAGCAGTAGAACATCATATGTGGTATATGATGTTCTACTGCTCATCGGAATTACATACCAAACTAAACCGCGCCGTTATGTTATGCCCTCAGGTGCAGAACCTAGAGAAAGCTGGTATTCTCAACAAAACAAAAGTGTGTGAGAATGGCAAAAAAGTCAGGTAAGTCCTGCCTTCCTTTATTGTGACATTACATTAAGTTAAGTGTTTAGTTTGCTTATACTGTGTTTGTGTGACATGGTATGTCACTGCCCATTGGCCCTGCTGCCTGATTAAGGCTCATTAACACACATAAAACTTATGGATGTTTACATCATACATTGAAGTACACTTAAGTGCCCGCCAACACAACTGCAAGTATCGCTCCATGAGAGGGCAATGTGGACCCCACCAAATCAGAATTTGGTGGGTGGTTAACAATATTTCTATGTTGAAGTAGGGTAAAAAAGGTTCTCTACCTTTGAATGTGGGTGGCTCTCTCCTCAAACTGCGAGTCTGTAGCTTCACCCCTGTAATACACGCATCTCCGTGTCACCTACTGTACTCTGTGTTAATTATTATGGTGTTCCTCTCTGACAGGAAAAGCTGGGGCCAGTCATGGACCGTGCTCCACGGTGGAGTGCTGACCTTCCACAAAGACCCAAAGTCTACAGCGACGGGAGCCTCGGTACCAATTTTTCTCTTTTTTTGTTTTTTCTCTTTTTTTCTATTCTATTACTACTTAGTCAGGGCAGTTGTTTCTCTCTGTAAGAAGAAGAAGAGGAAATCGATTACAAATTTGTTGAAAGGCAATCTTCACATCACAGCTCTTTCATGAGCATAACGTCCTCACTGGGATTCTGTTAATGGTTCCTTTAGTACAGTCTGACCAAAGGAATGGGAGTAGTTTGGACAGGATGAATGGTGTGTGTGTGTGTGTTGGGGTGGGGGTTGCATGGGCTTATATGATATTTGAATGTTCAAGATAACATTAGCTTGCTGTCAAAGAACACAGCGTGCTCGGCACCACGGTGACGGGTGATGCCACAGACAAGCCCTCAGGTTACCAGCAGTCGGGGACAGTCAGAGCTTTGTGCTCCTGATTTTTCGGAATGCGGCGCTGTCAGTTTCACCAGCAGCTCCGCTCTTCTCTGCACAGAACAAGACCAATCAGATTGTTCCGGAGGTCAAGGTGGACCTACGCGGGGCGGTGATTGGCTGGGCCTCCAGAGACAAATCCAGCAAGAAGAATGTTTTAGAGGTGTGTTGAGTTTGCTGTTGTGGATCATACAGTAATATGCAGCGTAGCATTTAGACGTCTCGGCATCAGCGTGGCCCCGTGTGTCACACATAATCCATAATCCTCACACTCCAGATTTATGTACTTATCGGTTGTTGAATATAACATCTGTATCTGGCCTTAGTGTGAGTTAACAGTAAAGAACATTTCCTGAAATTAAAGAAGCAGCTTTGATAAACAGTCCACTGTTGTTCTTTCTCTCTCCCAGTTAAAAGGTAAGACTGGTGTTGAGTTCCTGATACAGTATGATAACGACAGCATCATCAGTGACTGGCACAAAGTCATAGTGGACACCATAAGGCAACTCGTAAGAACTTCAATTTACATCACTGCAAATGGCTGTCAAAAAAATATTGCAAATATTGCATTTTTGTACCGCGGGAATCCTATGCATTGATATTGTACAATCCATGTTAGGAGTATCAGGACCATCATTCCGAAGAGGAGGATGTAGACTTTATTGAGAAGTCCTCTAGCACGGAGCGAGATGATCGCTCTGGAGGCACCGTGGACCGGCGAAGAGGTAAAAGCCTCACCACACATTTTAGGAGAAAGTTCACCTTATAGATATGCCCGTGGAATAAAACGCACAATTATTTTGATGCATGGAGAGTTTTCTCACTGCATGTGTGCCTATTTAAATTGCTTCGTGGCTCCAGGCTCCAGGCCGCAATCGTCTAGTTCTGTAGGAGATACTGACCAGAGGAGGGTTCGAACCAAACTCATCAAGTTCCTCATGAAGCGCCCCACGCTGCAATCTGTAAAGGAGAAAGGTTACATTCGAGGTGAGCTGTTTTTTTCAAATATAGATGTATACCTTTCATGAATTTTTAAATCCAAGCCTGTTTTGTCTTTCCCAGATATGAGATTTAATTTGTTGCATTGATGACTTCAATGGAAGCTTTTTTTGTTATATTATCTGGCACGTTATTGCTATCCTATCTAACTCCCCGCAGACAATGTTTTTGGTTGCCATTTGGCCACACTGTGCGCACAAGAGAGGACCACAGTTCCCAGATTTGTGGAGAAATGCATTAGAGCTGTTGAGAAGCGAGGTAAACTATTTTGCTTGCGGTTGTTGTCCAAATCACAGCGATTCATTGCTGCTTTTAATGGTTAATATCGCACTGTTCACCAGTCGACTGATTGCTGGTTATGTGTTCCTCCGCAGGTTTAGACATTGATGGACTCTACAGAGTCAGCGGGAACCTTGCTGTCATTCAGAGGTTACGCTACAAGGCAGATCATGGTATAGTCCATTGGCGCAGTGTTTGGTTTTTGTTTTCCTTTTATGTTGCATTGCAATGAAAGATTAAAACAAAAAAAGTAGGTGTTTAATAGTAAGGCCTGCTTTTTTGTTAAGGGGTTGTTATTTTCATTACTTCATTGAAAATAATGCAATTTGTTCATATTTTCATTTTTGTTTTCATTATTGATATTTTCCTTTTTCTTTCCCCCCTTGCCCCGCCTGTGTGAATAAGCAATAAAAGCCACAAATGAATGTGACTGTTTGACCTGGTTTACTATAAACTACATTAGTTTGCATATGACACATTTTTTATTTGTACCTTTTGTTTTGGGAGAGGGGAGTAGGGGCATCTAGTCCTTGAAATCCGGAAGGGGGCTCGGCAAAAATAGTTAGAGTTTTTTTTAATGAATTTCCTCAAGATACTCTTATTGTGCATTTTCCATGGCTGAATACCTGAGGAAGTCTGGATATTAAGCAACCTCGCCGCCAATCCATCCACTTAGCACCTCTCCCTGTTGTGTTGACAGTACTTCTGGGATTAGATTGCAAACAATGAAACTCTTTCCACAGCCCACTTTTATATATAATTTTTTTTTTCTCCCCCCCCCCCTTTTCATCCAATTGTATCAACCTCCTCTGCGGGAGCTAAATTAATACAGCAGCTCCCTCTTGTGTGTGATGGTGGTTTCTGTTTCTGTTGCACAGAGGAGTTGGACCTGGAGGACGGTCAGTGGGAGGACGTTCATGTCATCACCGGAGCACTGAAGCTGTTCTTCCGAGAGCTTCCTGAGCCTCTCTTTCCTTACGGCCACTTCAACAGTTTCATTGGAGCCATCAGTAAGCACATTTCCACCTCCCTAAAACCCCATGCTGTTTCCATTGAGACAGTACATACATGTTAATCCTGTCATCAATGTCAGTGTAAAATTATTGATGAGGCCCAAGTATAGCCAGTATGCATGACGATAACAGATACTTACATTCGTCAGGGTTCTTACCAGGTCCTCGAGGTGTTTGAATTTCAGTAAAATTGACTGGAATACCTTGAAAATAGTCCCTTTTGTGCTGAAGTGCTTGAAAAGTACTTGAAAAAAAAAACCCTGTGATATTCCCCCTGGTTTTGTTATTCAAATCGTAACGTAATAAAAATAATTCCAGAATCCCTTTTATGACATAGATGATGTCAGGGAAATGCAAATTGAATCCAGCATGGTTGGAAATAGATGCTTATAATAGTAGGTGACAATGATATTAATAATAGATATATAGATATATAATAGATATACTAATATAAATAATAGACAATGAGATTCATATATATTAATATCACATTGAAAATGTATTGATACTTGAAAGTCCCTGAATTTCATTTTGTAATGCCAGAATGAACCCTGATTCCTGTAATTTATGCCTCAATTATAGAATTTGAATTAATCTGAAGATAAATAGAGTTCAAATGTCTTTTCATTCTTTTTTGTTTTAGGAACTGCTGACTTTAATACAAAAGTGTCTTACGTTCGTAATCTGGTCAAGTCACTTCCACAACCAAATCACGATACAATGGAACTCCTGTTTGGACATTTACATAAGTATGTTTGATGCTTTTTACTATTTGCGGTTTTTTAACATTCAATGGAGAAGTACAATTTGTTTATGGAATTGAATGTACTTAAACTAATACTTAAAAAACAGGAAACATACAACTATCTGTAACATCAACCTATCATCTCTCCTCAGGGTTATCGCATACGGGGATGAAAATCGGATGACGGTGCAGAACGTGGCAATCGTGTTTGGCCCAACGCTGCTTCGGCCAGAGATGGAATCATCCAACATCGCTATGCACATGATTTTTCAGAACCAGATAGTGGAGCTCATCCTCAATGAATATCAGCACATATTCAGCTAAAGCCGACGCGGCTGTGGGCACTGGGGTGAATTTGAATGGCCTCTTAAGTGAAATGCCTCGTGTTAATAGATACAGTTTAAACAAGTGAATTTCTAATAGTTAAATTGAAGAATTATTAACCACTGTTTAGTCACTGTTCTCTATACTATTAGTAATATCTTTGGCAGTATTGTAGATTGGAAAACAAACGACACTGTGTAAAGATGGTCGGAGCATCTGAGAGAGGAGCTCAGGTGGAGAAGGGACTATTTCTCAGATTGCTCTCACACTTAATCGGACAAGTGTGTGACTCTTGGGGGTCCGAAGGGGAAGTGGGTTCCCACTTTATGTCGGGGGCCGTCTTGCTGTAGTTTCACTGGCTGTGTTGTGATGTTGGCTGTAGTTAAATGCAACCCGAATCCAACCCGGAGAGTTGCATTAATAACTCCGTATTTGTCAAACGATCAAATAAATGCTTTTTTATTTTAAGAAAAACTAAAGATTACTTTTGAATGTTGGCTTGGATTTTAAATGGCTATATATTATATGTGGCAATAACTCTGAGGCTGTTTGCAAATAGATGTCTCATCAGTCTCACTTTCACTCATTAAGACCATTGTTGTAATATAGAAATGTATAGAGATTGAATATTAATACAACAACCTGCTGTGAATTAGACACTGAGAAAGCCTAATTCTACAATTTCTAGATTAGTTTTCACTGTCAGGGCATATTTTTTACTCTCACTGTACTTGAAAAAGGGCATGTAAAATGACACAGTAGAATAATAAACTAGTTATACCGTTTTGAAAGTCAATAGTAAAGTCAGGGAGATTTCTGAACTGTTAGTTGAGCCGTTTGCGCCGTTGAACCGTAAATGAGATGGATCTTATAAGACATTTGTGCCTGTAAATAGAAATAGGTAGTATATTTATGATGAAAATGCAGAAGATACACATGATTCCCTTTAATAAAAATAACTTTATAAAAAAAACTGTTTTATGGTGATGACTCCATTGAAATGATTTATGTTTATCAAAAGCAAACTACATTTTTTAAATTAAACAGGGACTGAGTCAATGAAACTGCTGACTTTGGATTTCTCATCAATGAGTCATTAGGTCCATATCCTTGTCAGCTGGAGTAGTTATTTGTAAATTGTAACGCATGAGCACTCATCTGCAGAAAAAAAAAGTACCGCAGCACTTATATTATAGGCTCGGTTATATCAGGGCATATGATATGACCAGTAAATTTTTTACTTACCTTAAAGGCCTGAGTACGTATTCCACCACTGTCAAATCATCAATCATTAGATGATTTATAGCCGTAAAAAATAATTGCAACTTAAACTGCAACTGCAACCTTTTTCATGTCTTTCCTTTGTTGCATGAACACGATTAATTCTAATTTACTGCCTGTTTTAGATCATGGTAATATTTTGCACATGTCCGCCCTTCAGGCTTCTCTGCATACACTGGACATTTTGTACCAGGACGTGTCCCCTACTTGGGAGAGGCCTGGCCATCTGTAGCGGTGAGGAGACTAAATCAATTTGACACTTTTCTCTAAAAGGCCACACTTGGTCGACAATGTAGCTATTTTGTCCAAAGCTCAAATAATCAATAATCTATGGCCTCCGCTCAGATAGCTGCAGTTTGATGGAAGTCCCCAATAATATAGTTAATACCAATATTATCATCGTTAATATTATTAATATTATTATTATTATTATTATTATTGTTGTTGTTGTTGTTGTTGTTGTTGTTGTTGTTGTTCTTCTTCTTCTTCTTCTTCTTCTTCTTCTTCTTCTTCTTCTTCTTCTTCTTCTTGTAATAATAATAATGATAATAATAATGATATTGGTATTACGTATAACTAATATAACTATATTATTGGGGATTATTATTAATAAGCAATACTTATTATTATTATTATTATTGTAATTATTATTGTTGTTGTTCTTCTTCTTCTTCTTCTTGTTCTTCTTCGTCTTCTTCTTCTTCTTCTTCTTCTTCTTCTTGTAATAATAATAAAATAATAATGATTATTATTATTTATTATTATCCGGTAGTACCCGTTTGAGTTTCTCGTCGGAATACATTCGGGGTCGGACACACTTCCGGGAGCTGTCAGCAGCGACCACGACACCATTTGCGATGAGTTTTGAATGGCCCTGGCAATATAATTTCCCTCCGTTTTTCACGTAAGTGTGTTTTTGGGAGATTTGTCATCTTGGTTCATATTGGCGCTTCGTGTTTCCGTGGCGTCATAGTGTCATGGCGG
>OMKR01062517.1:0-11737 GCA_900302355.1 Cyttopsis rosea
TCTTCGTTCCTACCCTCACCTATGGTCATGAAGGATGGGTCATGACCGAAAGAACGAGATCGCGAATACAAGCGACTGAAATGGGTTTCCTCAGGAGGGTGGCTAGCGTCTCCCTTAGGGATAGGGTGAGAAGTGCGGTCACTCGTGAGGGACTCGGAGTAGAGCCGCTGCTCCTTTGCGTTGAAAGGAGCCGGCTGAGGTGGTTCGGGCATCTGGTAAGGATGCCACCTGGTCGCCTCCCTAGGGAGGTGTTCCAGGCACGTCCAGTTGGGAGAAGGCCCCGGGGCGGACCCGGAACCAGGTGGAGGGACTATATCTCCACGCTGGCCTGGGAACGCATCTGGATCCCCCAGTCAGAGCTGGTTGATGTGGCCAGGGAAAAGGAAGTCTAGGGCCCCCTGCTCGAGCTGCTACCTCCGCGACCCGACCCCGGATAAGCGGATGACGATGGATGGATGGATGGATGGATGGATAGTTGCTGCACCAAGATGTGGGTTGATACCATTAATTACACAGCTTTGGTATACTTTCTAGCCAATTTTGACCACTCGAGAATGGGGGGGAAAAGGGTCAAAAATCGCCCCAAAAGACCACCTGAAGACCTCACGACCTTATAAAACACTTAAACTTAGAAAACCTAATGCTGTGATGCAGCATCAATAATTTTTGAAAATTGGAGATTTGTGCGATTTTGACAAGTGGATGACAAGCCCCATTTCCTGAAAATGGCTCAGAAAAACCCACTGATCTTCAATGTACCTGTACATCCCATACATTTTATGAATGATCTCGGTGTCTAGATGCTGCCTCTAGAGTTTCATGAGGCTGTGATTATCCTAGAGGTCACTATAGGCCACTTTATACAGTAAGGTCCAAGTTATAAAAAAATGCTGTCATCACATCACATCACATTGAAATGTCTACGATGAGGCCATATTTCATTATTTCATGAATGCAATTGGGCTCTTTGGATTCACAAGAGTCTCAGCTTTGCAGGGAAAAGAAAGAAAAGGCGAAAATACCATTTTCACTGCATGAGAAAACAGTCTGTTTAGGACCCTACAGCTAACTTACCCTATGTAGTTGAACTATGTCCGGCGTGGCAGTAAAGGTGAGACTCTTGCAGTTCCAATGAGCCCAATTTCATTCAGATATCTTGATGCGTGATCACGGGACCCGTTGGAAAATAGTCATGCCCATTTACTTTTATCAAAAAAGATTGCAGACTTTGGAGCTATGTTAGAGCCGCTTCCCAGAGAGCTAGCATGTCATGGTTTACAGCTACAGATTAGTCTGGAAGTCTAGTCTCTGCTAATACCGGAAGCTTAACGAAAACTGAGCTCGCGAGAGCTCGTCAAACATGCAATGTGTTGTGGACCCGCTGGCGGGTCCATCGGGCTTAAGAGGTTAAACATTATATAACTCTTGCCATTTCCACACATTTTTGGAATACCAATATATAAATGAAAATCTAAAACCCAAATTCTTCCATGTCCTTCTATGATTGTTTCTGGAGAATTTCTTTAAATGTAATGCCAAACTGGAAATCGGGGCCTAAATATTGCCCTTTGTAAGCGGCCTTCAAGTACATGCTACGACAAGAATTTATAGTTCTCAAATCCACAGAGGAATCCACGGGAATACTGTGTGCACATCTGCGTTGCACATATGTGGGAAACATGCCTTACAGTCTGCCTAATTAAACACACACACACTGCAGTAAGAAGGGAAGGGAAGGACCCCCCCCCCCCTGTAGAGAAGGGTGGGCAACCCCATTCACACTCCAACACTAGGAGGTGGAGACTTGCAACACTTTCATCCCTTTCAGTCCTTCATTCTTGTCCACAACCTTTTTTTCATCGCCCCCTGACTCCAGCTAATCTTGTTTGAATTTAAATGAAAGGAATGTGTGAGTGTAAAGAGAGAGCCTGTGTTTTTGCTTCTTTCCCTCTGTGTCACAAAGGAGTGGCACGTGCCGCGTCCCACTGTCGGACTACGCCCGGTGGCTGAACTAGTAAAAAAAATAAAAAAAGTTGAGTTGAAAAATATCTGTGGGTTTAGCCAGCACTCGTCTGACTGGAGGCAATTCAGCAGATTTAGAATGGACATGGTACTTCGATCTTAACGAGATCCCCCTTGTAGGCTATAAATAAATATGGAGATTCTCTAATCGAACAGCGGCTGATCAATATGGTCTGATGTTTACACCGCATTCCAGATGCTCTGACTGGGCGATTCCAGTCTTGGTTTAGAATTTATTTTTTATGGGAATCATTTTCATTATCAATAATATTTGACCAAATTCTAGTTTACAAATTCAGTTTCATATCAATATAAATATATAAACATAATATATAAACATAAATATATGTAAAAGGAACCTGGATTTGTCTTTATCTGTATGGTGAGTGGTGTGCTGTTACCATTCTCGTACGTTAAAAAAGTATAATTACGTTAATAAATAAATAGTATTAGACATTGCAATATGCCCAAGCAATGAGTCAAAAATACAGAAAAGACAAGTTACTTGACAATGCAGTAAGTAGCTGAAAGATTAAATGCGGCGCACCGTGTACAGTATTCCTATCACATTGGCGATGTTGCTGCAACAGCCAAATCCCTATGCCTGTGCTGGTTGCCATGGGAACGGGAGGTGCATGAACAGGAAGATGTATGATGTAGGCGGCGGGCCAGAGGCATTCTGGACATACCACCTGAGAGCAAAGCGGTAAATAACAAGACACATCACATTGCCACCCCCCCCACACACACACACACACACATCTAGCACCTAACTGCACATTCTGCCGGTGAATCGGCGGTTCTTCCTTAAAATGTTGAGGGAAATGGAGAGTCAATAACAGCGTGTGCAACAGGGAAAAAGTATGAAGGAACATGAAGGATGAGGAAAATAGAGCTTTACGTCTTTACTCAGATATACAACCCACACATTTCTCTCTCTCCGTCTCTTCTCCCTCTGTACTATTAGTGGAAGCTTAGGCTAATTAGGCCAACAGCCACAGACCTAGCCCTCTTCAAAGCATGTGTAAATTTGAAGAATGGAAGGGACTTGTAGGTCATCAACCGACCTCTGTCACAGGTTACTTGCTTTGGTTTACAAAATCAAATCATATAAAATTCATACATTCCTTCATTCATTCAACAACCTAAAGCTTCTCTGCATTTTCTAGAGATGCTAGAAAATACATTAGACTTGCAGCAGTATGTAATGCTGCAATGCTTATAGGTATAAGCTTATTGTACACTACAAAATTGTGAGTGGAACACAGACAGCCATAATAAGAACAGAACAAAACTTATATATCAAGGTATTTCAATTTAAAATAGATATAATGTCCTCAGAATCAGTGTTATGATTGCCCGTTGCTGTAATTAAAGAGATCATGAAAGAGATCTTTGAGTTAAGAAATAGAACTGTATCTCCATTCTACAGTCTTTGGCAGCATTGAGTTACATTTTCATCTTCACAACTAGACACTAGTCATGTTTCATACATTACCCCATAATATTCCTGGCTTACCAAGGCATAATGTGTGGTATCAGGTGGGTGCCCGACATATAGGGATCAATGTTATCTAAACTTCTAGCAACCAGGCCTGCATTCTGTCTGAGTGACTAACCGATTGTTAGGCAGTGGTGCATTCTTGTACAGTGACATACAGGTCAGACACGATCCCTGCTGGTGCGTTTTTGAAGACTGCTGCTGAACGGAGCACCTTCTGTCACACCAACCAGATTATCTGTTGATTTTACCTCGAGGGAGAAGGTACATTCCTGAGCTGAACCATGTTATTCAGCAGTAAAGGTGACGGGATGTAGAAACTAAAGCCCCTTTCCCGCTTACACTGAAAGCCGTAAATCCACTGGGTAATATGGGAACACGAGCCGTTGTTGATGTTCCGTAAAAGTCGTTCCGTAAATCTCCCCACTCGCGACCTAGTATCATTTCCGGGAAAACGCCGGTATGGCTGTGTTGTGAATGGAAGCATCAGATTTCCGTAACGTGTGACAGTGCTTACGTAGAGACGTAGCTAGGTAGGGTGAGAAAGAAAAAGAAAAACAGCTGAATATAACCCACGAAAATGTCTGGGAATTGGACCGACTCTGAAATAAGGGAACTGCTTTCTATTCGAGCCGAGGATGAAATTATCCGACAGATCTGTCTAGTCTCGCGTGCTATAAGACTCCATACGGAATGTCTCCATAAAGGAGGCCGATGTGTGAATGACTACCTATTGCCCATGCCAGATATTTTTTATCCAGCAACGTTATGGATTCCATCTGGGAAAGGGGCGTAAGTCACTACTCAACACTTGAACTCTGAAGTATTCAGGCTAAGAGGTCAATGTTAAAACAAACCAAGGCTTGTGCTGATGACCATCTTTCCATGGTCACAATAACCCCAATGCTCAGATTACAGATAATTGAAAGACGATAAACAATAATAATGGTTATGTTATATTTTTATTATCATAGGGAAATAATTTATGCTTGCTCTGCTTCCCAGGGAGGACAGGGACCAGGGACAAACCCGTTGTATTATTGATTTATTGTCTTTGCTCAATGAGATTCAGGACTGTGGATGTCCGATCATACCATGACTTGACCCTGGGCGCTCAATCTGAAAAAAATCGAAAATCACAACACGGGACCCTGCCTCAAATGTTGTACAAGCAACATCCCAAACGGCCAATCTTTCGTATTAAACTGCCAGTAATTTTAACATTCAAATGATTCGACTGCCATTGCTTACAAGACAACATAACAGTTGGATCCCGCAACAGTTGAATGGAAGACAAACAATGATGAAGCAATGCTAAATCTCCTCCCCTCCACTCCTGGCCTTGGGCTGGCCACAACCCCCAAGGGGAAATAGGAAGGCTGGGTGTGATTCCCTGTATGCATGTGTAAGTGCATGCAGAAACAACGGGTCCTGGGGGTGACTTGCACCACCACAGCTGCTGTGGCTCCCATGGAGTTGTCCTGGGGGAGAACAGTGGGCTACTACTGTTCCACGCAGATTAACCCCAGGCCACCGCACATGGAGCGTCAAGGGAAATATTCAGAGGCACAAACAAATGCAAATGCAAAGCTATGTCACACGAATAATTCTCCAAAAAGACAAGTTAAATGCAGTAGATTACTCTTTTGTGTCTATTAATCTTGAAAAGTATATATTAAAAAAAACAAATTTATGTGAGGAAAGCAAGGTATCCAGCATATTCATAGGCATCAACACATGCCCATATTGTAGATTTTCTTTACATAATTTGCTGGCATCAGTTGTGTGGGCCCAGCATTTTCTCTCCAAAGGACTGGGATTAATTTAACAACTGCAAAAAGTGGAACTAAATTACAAGATACAAAACAGAAAGAAACATCTACAGTCTAATGGTTTTCAAAAGTGGGAAATGAATCTGGATGGAACAGTTCCTGTTGGGTTTAATAGAATCAGAAACTCAGAGTTTAAGTTGTAGTCTTTCCTTAAAGTTGTATAACCATGTAACCACAGGAGCAGAGTAACCATGTTAGCCCTTACAAATATGACCTCTGAGCATATTGCTTATTCCATATTGATCACGTCTGTCACAACCGTGAGCAGCAGCCGCCGGAATATTGTATGGCAGCAGTGTGAGAGTGGCAAATTTATGCCTTTTGTCCAGTTGCTTTCTGACATATTATGGAGATTGAACTGCAGAAATACCTTAAAGCGGAAATAGATAACTTTTCCACAAGTGGAATTATTGTTTGCGCCGCTGTCGCAAAGACAACCGCATCGCTTTATGTTTTCCTCAGTGCCAAGCGCCGTGAACAAATGCGTAGCAGTCAACCCTCCCATTTTTCCTTTCTTTCCCGCTGTCCAGTCTGTTTTTTATTTTCCCGGAATTTTAACCTTTCTAAATAAATAAATAAATAAATAATATAAAAATCGAACCTCGGCTCCGCCGCCGATCTCTCGATCCCTCCCCACTCCACTGTGCATCCGTGGCCACGTTTCACACATAAAAATATATTCATGATTCCCCTGATTTAAAATTCCTCATTGAAATCTTATCCCTGTGCATCCTTGTAGCCCTAATTTATTGTAAAAAATAAAATAAAATAAAAAAAGCCCCGCGCGTAACCGTGCGTGGGGCATTGGTGACACACTTCCTGTGACACACTGCTGTAAATCGATCATTTTCCCGGGAAATCCTGCCGGGTGGCAGAGAGAATTGCATAGTGATGTCGAGGCTTATAGGGAAGCAATCGAAACGCCGACGGTGTCATTATTCTATAGCCAATACACTGTGCAATCAACATTAACTTCATAATGATTAGTAAAAGCAAAAAAGTTGTCTATTGTCGCTTTAACTAAAATCAACCATTATAGCTCATCCACTTTTTTTTACATATGCTATATGTTAATTAGACATTTAGGATCTACCAAGTTATTTTATTAAAGAGTTGGTAATCACTGTTCTATTGCCATAACCCAGCTCAAAAACACACACGCACACACACAGGCTGGGCAGTATCTAGGAAAATGATATCACAATGTTTTCTTGAAAAATGAATTCATTGCAATATGCCATTACATTGTTGGGCTTTGCGCAACAAAGTTAAGTTAGGCTCTTTCCAAATTTTATATCTGTCCAAATTTGGCAAACACACTCAGAGATTGTTTTGTCTGTTTGCTTCAAAAGCGCATGGAAGTTACTTCTCCACTGTGTTTTGTCACATAACAAAAGAATCTGGATTAAATCCAGTGTTTCTAGTTGAAAAGAGACAATTCTTGAACGTCCCCTTACGATAATGCTCACTGACTTTGCCGTTAGCCCACTACACACTGGACTTTCCGCTCCTATTTATTCTCGACAAGCGCCCACAGCGTATTTTTAATTTGCAGCACAGCAACAGCCAACAGCACATTTTCATACATAAAATAATATTTTAAGATTTGATTTATTTTCGTATTTACATAAGATTTAGTTATCGTAGAAGCAACGTCAGAAAAGTGAATCACTATTGCGTGTGGAGCCGTATTGATTCATCAACACAACATTGCCATAGAGTTAAAAGCGGAATATGGACATGTTTATAGAAAAACACAAGCCAGTCAACTGGTCAACATAGGGGCAATAGTAAAATTGGCAAATGTTGAATTACCCTCACATTAAGTATTTCCAGGAATTCCCAGGACAGTTTGCGCCAAGACTGACATTGCAATGTATAGCAGACAGATGAAAATTAAATAAATAAGTTACTGAAAGAGGTTCTTCTTCTCAACATAAACTCTTCTTAGTTTCTGCAGGTAACAATTTATGGTCTTTCCCCAAGCCATGGCCGCGAAGCTGCCACAACGGAGTGACAAACAGCCTCATCATTTCCCTCAGCAGAGCAACAGTAAAACATCTTTAAGGGACTGTCTTCCCACTGTCACTCAGCATGTTGGCCGGGCCATTTTCATTAGTGTCCAAGCTAGAGGAAGTGGGGGAAGGGGTGTTTGTGTCTGTGTTGTGGGCCATTTCGAGGTTCTTCCTGTAACCAAATCACTGCAGTGACAGGCTAATAAGGCAAAACGATGATGAAGCTTTGCAGGGGAAGGGCCTGAAGGAAGGAAGTGAAAAGCAGTAGCAAACGGCTGGAGATTTTACTACTTAATGCTAAGGTTTACATTTTTTTGCCAGGGAAGAGGCTAGATCAGCAATGAGGACCTACGACCCCAACCTACTTCACTTTACGCATTCTATAAAAATGAAAATGTGAGCAAACCAAACTAAATTCTTTAGTAATACAGTAATCTAGTAATATAAAACAGACTCATTGGCTGGTTCAACATTCACATGGACTGACTATGTACAGGCCTCTGGTCAGACTGCTAGCCAAGTAACTTACTTATGAGCCAGTGACCAGATCTGAGGTCAATCACAGATTAAGCCTCAATCAAAAATTCCTTAAACACGTCCATTTATCCACTACACTGAAAACACATTATCCACAATCAGTGTCACCATAGAAATGAGTGTGTTTATGGCTGATGTCAAGATCTGGCAACAACAAACATTATGCTTTCTTGAGAAAGACACAGATTGAAGCAGATCACAAGTCATGGAATATTTCATTAATGCAGAGAAAGTCTCTTAACTTGGAGAGTCACATCTAGGGTGCAATGAAAATACTGTGTGGTTGACTCTGAGTCTTTGAATTTAAGGATGGTTTCTTTAGTTATTACGTCAAATAGATAAAAGGAGCAGTGATCTAGGCTTATGAATGATTACTACAAGATATGTCAGGACATACTTTAACAGCAATGTCTGTTTTCGTCATTCTAAATCAATCCCAAAAAAATATCAGCCCAGATAGTTTTTCCCGAGGTCAGGAAAACCTGACCCTAACCATGCATCCGAGGCTGAGCCTAAAATAGCAGAACCTAGCAGCCACCGCATGCTTTGAATTATCAAGCAATAAAAGTAAAGCCTATCATTGCCATTACAGTTGTTTTTGAATAACTGATTAATAACAATGAACACTGTCGCTATTATTATAACTTCAAAGACAGCACACTTTAGAGGAGAAGTTCAGGGACAATGTGTGTTTCAGGAGTCCGCCAAGCTGGACTCCTCGGATCACGGATGATCCCCTTGCCTGGTGGCGAGACAATTGCGGTCGCTTTCCACTAATGGAAAAAGTGGCCCGGCACTACATGTGCATCGAGCTGTGCATCCCAACAGGTTTTTAGCACCGCTGGAAACGTAGTCACTAGTGATGCACAGGTTGACTCGATCGGGTGCGGGTCAGCTCAGAAATAAACGGAATAATTGCGAGTGGGTAGAAGAGTAATTAAAATAATTTTACGGTGTCGAAGTTTAACAGTCGGGTTAAATCCCACGTGTCGGAGCTACTTTGGTCGGTCGCGGGTGAGCGTCCGACCGACCGCTCGGTGCGATGCTTCACGCCGGTGGCTCCGAGTGTCCGGACAAGATTAATATCGTTAATACTATTCATATTATCTGTATTATTGTCCTTCTCACCGGGTTTTAACAGGGTTTCAATGTAAGATAAGGTCTACAATAAATATTTGTTGGAAATCACATGGTCTGACGCATTTGTTAAAAAAAAGGAAAAAAAGAAGCGGGTTTATGCAGATCGAGGATCTTTATAATCCTCACCCGTTAAAGAAATAGGTTAATAAAGTTATGTTAATTATATTCTACTTATGCTGCCCCCCCCCAGACAAGACGATAATGTAGATCGATTCAATTTTTGGGTGACGATCGATCGATTTCATGACCGGCCCAGCCCTAGATGCAATAACAATGGCAATATTAATGAGGTCAAGGGGTGTGGGTATGATGGGAGGGATGTTACAGTGTGCTCAGACAAAGAGGGCCTCTGACACAATTCTAGCCAGTCTCTCTTCCACTCCTTTTCTTCCCTATGTCTCTTTTTTCCCAATCAATGGAACCATTCATTGAGAGAAAGTGGAGGCAGTTAGGGCCTTTTTCTATGAGGACTGTGTAAGCTCCCGGTGTAATGGGTGAGTTCTCACTGACAAAACTGCCCGTCATGAATTGCTTTACCAAAACAAGCTTCTTCGCTAGAAGAATTGTGCTCCTCATTTTCCTTGCACTTGCAGTCTGCTTAAGCCTAATAGGATAATTAGATGGCTTAAATTGGTGTGGGTCTACACATTAGCAACCAAAAAAAAAAACTAACTGGTAACTATCGGAAACAGGAGTGAGTCAGCTTGCATGGCCTGCTTTGAACGTACCGCTGATGCCACCTCCACCCAGTAGCATTACAGTTATGTGACCTAGAGAATTCAGCCAACAGAAAGGCAGTAGCAGGGTTGAGAGATCATAGTCAGAGATAGAGATAATTGCGGCCGCTTGTTCCTGTGATGTCTGTGAAATGATGAACTCCTCTGGGGTTTTCTCACAAAGCCAAAGTGGACAGTAAATGTACTGTGACTTGTATCTATGCCCCTTGCCTTCCCCAAGCAAAATGTGGGAAAGACCCTGTCTGGTGTGGGATGAGGACAAAGGTGAGAACCAAGTTGGCCAGATAGGCCAAAACTAAAATTGAGCACATTTATACATTCATATTTTCACGTTGCCTAATTTTGAGGCATTTTATAAGTTTGTTTTTCGGAGCAGAGCTTTGGAAGAATGGGTCGTTCACTTTGAACAAGAAAAAGTATATTTACGTTATCTTAGTCGAGACATAATGTGTTTCATGTGGTGCTTGCCAACTTTGTGTAAACCAGAAAAAAAGGCTCTTGTGAGACTCGTTTTAGAATTGCTTGTAAGGTTTACAGTCTAAGCACCGCTCACATGCCGAGCTGGGAACACAGTCAGCCAGGCAAGGGTGCCTAACCAATTCCAATGTGATGTAATCAAGTCAACATACTGACTCAGTTGACTTCCCCACTCTGTCTCTCTTCTGCTATTTTCACACTGAAATATAGTGAAGAGCCAAAAGTGCAGCTAAAAGGAAGCCCTAGTTTTCACGCCTAGAGTTTTAAACTTCAAAATGAAAAAATGTAGAGTTGGTTAGGACTGGAGATCCTTCCATACCCAACAGCTGATACCACAGACAATAAACTGTGGAAGGGTACCAAAATGACTATGATGTGCACAAGCTGTACAGCTGTCCACAAGATGTGTCGATTGCATGGTTTTGAAATGTCCATTTCATTCAATCAAGCAATGATGCCACGTCTGTCCTCACTTGACCTTTGGCCTAGCACAAGGGATTCTTTTTTCTTCTTCTCACTTGTTTTTCTTCATATCCCCAAAATCCTGGTACAAGCTCCTTGAGAGCTTATGGAAGTGTTCCTCCTGCCCAGTCCACCCCACTTTGTCCTTAGGTGATCCTGGCACAGTCGCCTTCATGCTAGCATGGGGTGAATCTGGGCGAGGCGTTTTTTAAGACAGGCGAGGAGGCAGGCACAGAGCTTCTGGAGGAAATTAAAAACACATCCACCACTCCCTTCTACCCTCCCTCCCGCTGAGCAGGGCCAACTACTGTTGCCTTGTTGTAAAGTCTGCCTACCGGGCTCCCTCCAGTTCTAATCCCAGTTCCGAGAATCCCAGAGTCCCAGATATGAGGGAGTGTGAGCTGGCCCTCTGCCCCTCAGTGCCTGGCTACACAGAAATGCTCTGATCACAACCACTATGCAAAAAAAAAAAAAAAACTATTTTACGCTGTCTATAAAAAAACAGAAATTAGCCTGAATGTGCCCTCTGTGATGGGCTATTCATAACCCATTCTCATTTAAAGGAGAAACGTTTCATCCAAAACTCATTCAAGGAGACCTTCTCTGATTTATTTTTTTTTACCCACAGGCCATCAGGCTTCTTAACCTGCAACATCTCTAGTCTCCTATGTTAATTAATGCACATCACCACAACTAAATGTACATATCTACCGGCACTCCTTCACTTTATATTTATATTCATAATGTGCAATAGTCTTGAGTACTTTTCTAGTTATTGTCATGTTCATATATG
Organism: Cyttopsis rosea; assembly: GCA_900302355.1. Taxonomy (NCBI): domain Eukaryota; kingdom Metazoa; phylum Chordata; class Actinopteri; order Zeiformes; family Parazenidae; genus Cyttopsis; species Cyttopsis rosea. The sequence continues at coordinate 11,517 of OMKR01062517.1, forward strand.
TTACCCCTGCCCTTTACTTCGACCTCGTGCCCTTATATGTGACCTCTACTTGTACGTTGTACTTACAGTCTTTGTTGTACTTAAGTCCTATCTGTTTGTGCTACTACGTAGTTGTTGCTTGCCCTGCCACAAGAATTTCATTGTCCAGAATGACCTTGTGTTGTACTGTACATTTGACAATAAAACACTTTGAACTTTGAACTTTGAACTTTGAAATCACA
>OMKR01062520.1:0-13472 GCA_900302355.1 Cyttopsis rosea
ATTGTACTGTACATACTATGTAAGACAGGAATTAGAATGAGTTTACACACACACACACACACACACACACACACACACACAGGAATGGACTAAAGGAGTTTAATCAGATTCCATCAGAATATTTCATGTGAGGATGAAGTGTCGGACAAAAATAAAAAATATTTTCAGTTCAAATTAAAACTCACTAATGCAACATGGCCACATACACACACACCATGGAAGTACATGTGTACGCACACACACACACACACACACACACACACACACACACACAAAGCTTGTATTTTTTATTTTTTTACCTGATATGTGTTGTCAAAACTGTCATACATGAACCTTGTGATCAGTGAGGTCTTCCCAACTGTATGGACACAACACAGACATAGTTAAATGGATCATCGTACTGACACTGTATATTATGGTAGAACCCAGGACCCAAATGATTGTTGTCAATCCAAACAAAACAGTGACACAATAATATTAAATGAGCACTGGGTCAGGGGTCACCCCTGCTACATCATCATGGACCCAAGCCGCACGCTGAGCTGGCAGTTTGGCTGGAGCCTCGGCTCTCGGATGGTGTAAATAATGAATACCTTGGTGTGGTGGCGTGGCCGGAGTAGAGCCATGGCGCTGTAGCACGTCAAGGACTTGACTGTGGATCGGAATCAGTGCTGTTCTGCACCGGGAGTGAATGGGGAAACTGGCCACGCCCACTGGCCGACGTGGCTCTGCAGGACGCAGCCCTAAGCGGCTAGCTAGTGAGCTAGCCTAGCAAGCTAACACCCATCACGTCCAATTATGACTGATAATCACCACGATTTCGTCCCAAAAACCACACACCGAGAGGGGCATGACATCGGGGGCGCACGTGTGTCTATACATGCACGGTCCCCTTTCGACGCCAGCGTCGGCCGCTACGTTAGCCGTGTTATCCATCACCAAGCCAACCATTAGCCACCAGCTCCATTAGCCGCTAGCCATTAGCCATTATCCGTTAGCCATTTCTTCCCACAGACGCCTCCCGTCAGACCTGACCCGGTCCATACTCACCGCTCTGCTCGCCCAAGAAGACGAGCTTGAACTTTCGGAGAGGGTTTCCGAACTCTCCGCCGCCGGTCGTGGTTGACATTTTTACCCAGAGATGAAGAGCAGCTGGTCGGCTATGGATGCTGGTGGGTCCAGGACGAGGTGGTGCTGCTGGTTGTTGCGCTGAGCCCAGAGAAGAGAAACTGCGCCACGCAGCGGCGAACAGGAGAAGCGTGTGGGGGTGGGGGTCGGAGGGATAATGCTGCGTTCAAGTCATATGGGAATTATGATTAAACGGGTTAATGAGTCAGTAACACCTAAGTACCAGGTTCCGCTGTTGCTGCAATAGGCTGCAGTTTTAGGACCGCAGACCTAGGACCACATTTCTAGGACCCTAGTTTTTTGTGACAGCCGAGGATAACCAAGGACCACATTTCTAGGACACATGGACAACACATGGACAACCGCAAGCTTAGACCTAAAACTGAGCGCTTGGACAGAAAGTAGCATTCGGGTGGAATAAACCTTTAAAACTGTAATTCGCAAGGTGGCGCTATCGCGAAAAACGAGTCTCCTAGGACTGTGGTCAAGACACGGCATCCTCCCCTATTGCAGGAGCATGCTACAGTATAGGGAATGTGAAGGTACATCGGTTGCTATGGACTCCGGTCGCCATTTTTGGAGGATCACTTCCAGTCAATTGCATAAAGAAATGGCTAAAATATATGAAATGTACAAAAATGGAGAATGGAAGTGAGAAAAAGAAGGGTGGAGGTTTCACACAAGATGGCTGCAAGATTTTCTGTGGCAGTTTTTCACCAAACAAGACTTCCGAGACATCTTTTCATTCAGAATTCGCCAACCGACCGATTCACAGTCAATGCGAGTGGTCCTCTCAATATGGCGGCTTGCTCCAGCGATGTGATGTCAGCTTCACGTTCTCTATAACCGTGTTGTTGGAGTCTGGTGGGAGAAATCGTGGCACAAAGCAAAGCTCCGCACTCACAGGTACTATTTTCCATTTGAAAGATGATGTGAACGGTGTTTCCAAGTGCTAAGCTCGTAGTTCCCGTCTCTCCCACGCGACATGAATGCTGCATAATGCAAGTGACAGGGAAAAAACCAAAAACATTTAAGCTATATTATATTGTTAGATAGCTATATTATTAGATTATAATGTGGATATAATTCTTTCCAACTGTATTAATACATCCCTCTCTTGATTAGTTGTTCTTCTAGTTATTAGATATGATATGATATTATCATAAGAGGAGGAGAAGCTGTGGTGGCCGCGAAACTCGCAAAAAACTTGAAAGTCCCTCTCTAGAGCCATGTTTGGTTTGTCCCTTCTGGGCTACTGTAGAAACATGGCGGTGCAACATGGCGGCCTCCGTGGAAGAGGCTCCAGCCCCCATGGAGATATTAACGGCTCATTCTAAGGTAACACACAACGATTCAAACTTTCATGGGATTATACACTAGTTAAAACATACTTATGAATATTATATTCCATATTCCATTCCATTTCTGCCAAGTCCGTTCCGCAAAATGCGACTAATTCTACACAATGCACCTTTAAATTAAATTCCTTAATTGGGTTGACTGTGTATAAAAGGCTGTAGGTCTAATTCCTTCATTGATTCAATAACATAAAGTTAAAGCCAATTCATTGTTTCATTATAAATCCAATGTGCAGTAGTGCAGGAAACTTTTAAACTACTTTGAGAAATTGTTTTAATCCGGCAAATTTTAATACTGTCTGTTTGAAGAAAACGGGTGTTGTACTCACAGGGTATAATCATTTGTATTTAATAGTCACATTCAAAGTATAAACAAACTTGATCCAAATCACCTGACTTGACATCAGCAAATGATAATCAACGTAAGAGCCTTAAAACATAAGATTCCGAATAAAGAATGTTGTTTAGAAGGCAAAACAAAACAGACAAAACAATTAAAATAAAAAAAACATTAAAGTAAAATAAAAACAATGACAAGGAAGTAAAGGGGGGACAAGGATTTATTCTGTTTGCTATCCTTACAGAATTCTTCACCTTCAGGGGTTTTGCATTGATCATTGATCACAGTATCACATTCAATCTGCTATAATTCAGCAACAAAGACATTGAATTAATATGTCATCTATATTGTAGACTATAGCACAGACCAAATGGAAAAGAAAAGAAAAACAAAGAGAAAGAAAAAGAAAGAAAGCCAAAGGGTAAAATTGTATTTCAAACCATGGAGGCAGGCTCCTGTAAGGGGCCGATGGCCAAGAAACGGGTCTCAAAGTCACTTTGTTGTTGTCATTCTGACGATATTAGCTAAAATAAAAAATAATGAAGAAATACTGTATTTGTAATCACTGCAAAGAGTAATGCCACTTTGCTGATGTTGGGTTCCTTGATTCATTGTTTTGTGTCATTGAGTAGATCTCTTCAGATCTTCTGAATGGCTTCCAATGGCTCCCTACTCAAGTGTGATATCGGATCTGGAGTCATGAAATAAAAAAAATTAAAAAAAATAAAAACAGCAAGATCAGCCACAAATCTTTGGTACCATCACATCATTACATTTATGCAAAATATTGACACACTTATCCATTCACCCACGAAGAAAATATTTCTAGCACGCTTCACAAAAGGGCCGTTGTATCACTTAAAAATGATGTTAATCGCGCTATTACAGTATGAGACATCCCTGTCGTAGTAATCTGTCAAACAATCGAAACCTTTCATTTTTACATAGGAATTAACTTTAAGAGGCTTTCAAGGGACGGACTTCGGGTGAGTCACACACACGTAGAAGCACCGACCCTACGTCCCGACGGCCGAGGTGGGAAGTAACTACTACTCTCGTAACGGTACATACAGTACAGTAAGTACATTTTCACCTGTAATGGTACTTTATTGAGTATAAATTGAATTTCATTGAGTATAACTAAAACGCAGTACATTTACACATTTCATTTTCTGAAATACAAATTTTAAATTACAAATACTAAATGAGATTTGAACATATTTCATAAAAAAACAAACTTCAAGTTGTAGAATTGAATTCCAGAGCAAAGCATTTCTATGTCTATGCATATATGCCGCAGTTTTACAGTGCAATCGCCACTAAAGCATGCAAACTCGAAATGCTTCATTAATTCATTGTGTTTGTTATAATATATAATTGTATTCTCTTCCTCAAGTCATTTTCTTCATCACGACTTCTATTCGTACGCTCTTACTGAAGTTAGGATTTCCTGTGTTCCTTCCACCTCTTCCTAACAAGCGCACACAAGACACATTTCCTTCTAGAGTCTTTGACGCTGTCCGTGATACTTACACTTCTGCTCATTGTTGAGCGATGAGATGACACGTGGCGCCGAGCAAAAGGGGAGAGAAGACAAAAAATTGAAAGAATTAGTTTTGTCTCAGAAGTTTCAGTTCTATCTTTTGGTGCGGTGAGGTGTGTGCTAGATCCACGCCAAGTGTTTTTTTTTCACCCACCCTGAGGCTTGGAAGACATCAGAATGAGGGGAACCTCTGCTGTGACGTCACTGAAAATTTGAAGGAAAAAAAGTTCAATATTAAGAGAATATTAAGCGTAATTATTTGGATTAAATGCCTTTTCTGAGATATCACTCGCGAGTCGTGCATTGAGTCAATCCACGTCTTACCTTGCTATTAGGCCGCCCAGCAGGCTGTAGGTGGTGGGATAAAAACAATTAAAATTTTACCTTAGTCTGCGCATCTTTCTATTAAAGAGTAAAATGTTATCGATATAGGTCTCACCCTCCGCTGGACACGATCAAGTTGACCTTGACTTTGTAGGAGACGATAATTCCCCGCATCGACTTATCCCCCCCACCTTGAAACCTGTGAGAGGACCAGAATAGTTCAGTTGCCTTAAAGCCATAATAAGTGGATGATACGACGCATATTATATCACTGACGCTAAAAACAAAAGCGTGAAAGTGCCCCGGGATCAGAGGTCACCGCACCGAGGACTTGAGGACTTACAGTGTGGTGGATGCCAGGTTGGTGTCCTCGTACTTTAGCCGTCCGTCCACGGCGAGGCCGCGCTTCTCTCTGTTGTTCGCTAGCAGGGGGGTCAGCTGGAATTCCTTCTCAAACGTAGAGTTGGCATTGATAGTTTCTCTAAAATAAAATAAAATTTAATTTAATTTTAAAAGATTGAAATTCTCAATCGAAATGCATCACCGATAATGCTATGTAAGTGATACGTGGTCGACTTGACTCTTGAAATACATTTGATTAGAAATGATTTTGGTTGTGGAAAACTTTTTCAGACTGTAGCTGTGATAAAGAGGTATACAATACATATACAAATACAATAAAAAGCCGTAAAGCCTTGGCTCAAAGCCTTACCCGAACTCCTCAGTGCAGACATTCTTGGTGTAGATGTCAGACGAGTAAAGCACTACAGCTGCAGTCTGCTCAACTGTAGAGCACAAAAGAAACAGCAGATTTATCTTTACTCTCTCTGAATACTGGATATCTTGCTCTGTGCGCACTACTTTATTATGTCAATTTCCATGTTAACCCCCTTTCCCATGCTCACCATAAATCTTGATTTTGTTCACAACCTTGGTGGTTTCATTGTTAGCTTTGACTTTGACTGTGATCGACTCTCCGTGGTAGTAGACCTAAGAAGAGTAGTCAGAAAATGTTTGATTTATAGGAACTTTACAGGCTTATATCATCGTAAATAGAGTTATTGGATGATCAATTTTCCATTTTCCTCAAAGATACCTCTTTTCCAAGTGAGACCTCCAGATGCACAGGCTTATCGGACATCATGAATTGCTTGCTGATTTCTACCTTGGGGCCTTCTTTGTTGATGTTTGGCGCAAACTGAATTTTACGGATGATTAGGCGACACGTGTCCCTGAGACCCAAAGGAAGCACAAGCAAAGATATTTAGGGCAAACACAGTAACCCTGCAACCAATAATGACTGGAATATACTGTGTATATAAAAATACCGGTGTTTAATTATGTCTAAAGTTTACTGCGATACTACACACTTCTTTTTGATGAACTCTTCTGGATTATCGGCTTCTTTGGCAACGTAGCCTTTAACCTCAAAGTCAACACCGCAAGCCTGCAAAGGAACAAGAGAAATATTATTATTTTTTATTACAAAGGGGTTAAAAGGGGTAATGACGGTGTGAGAAAGAAATAAAAGGTGTGCAAAGGCACCTTGCCACGATCGCCCGGTCCGGGCTGCAATGAGACGGAACACGGCAGGTTCACTGGCATCTGTAGGTGAGACAGGAGACAACGGGCGCTCATTATATTTTTATATATTTTTTACAATTATTTATTGAAATGAGTTGGAAATTATTGTGTGCGGAGAAATGACTTTGGGGACATTCCCCTGACCTCGAAGGCGAAGGGATATCCCTGCTCTCCAACTTTCTTCAACAGGGATTCCTGCATGGGAGTTCTTGGGGCGATTGGTCCTTCCGGTGGGTAAATCTGGATGCGCTTCATCCAGATGTCTTTCCTGCAGGTCAGGCCCATCACGTCCAAGTCCTCGCTTCCATAGCGGAAAGCACAGGCGAGGTACATATACACTGCAAAGGCAACGGACGCCACAATTAGTCTGTGTGTGTGAGGCAGGTTGAACTATTTTGCAGGTTCTTCCGCATAAAGGTACCGTTTCTGCCATTAAGGTTCGTAGGGTCCACTTTGAGAACGCCGCCTACAGACGAGAGAGAAAGAAGATAGCAAAATCGACAATGTGATGCATGCACATGCAATCATTGTCCACAAACACAAACAAGACGGATACATACTGACTACTTCCACTGAATCCACGTTATCCACAAAGTCTCTCTTCCCCAAGTACAGGCTGATCTGCGTAAAATAAAAGAAATATCATCTTGTTTGATGTATATTCAATTTCAGGAGCTTGAGCAATAAGTTATTATTATCCAGTTTTTATTTTGGAGGTGCAGCTTACATGGTTATAGCCACTGGCCTTCTTGTAAACCCTGTAAAGAGAGGGAACATAAGATGGAATGAGTTTGACAATCTCGATAATCACAGAATTCCATTCGATGTTTAACTGATTCCCTATCGCTGGTTGTGATGATTAATTGTTTTCCTGGTTGGACTCTCACACTTTTTCATTTTACCCTCAGTTGTCAGTTCAAATTAGTATCAGACATCCACCCTAACCCCAGAGCACTCGCTAAATGGACCATGGATTAGTCATTTAGGCGGACAACTGTCGGCACAATGGTCTAATCTGGACACACAATATTAAGGCTATAATATAGTATGATACTGTATAATATGGTAACTTGTGTAATGTGTGGGCTTTTTTTTTAAAATGTCTTTTTACTTTGTATGACTCCTTATAAACTGTGTGAATCACCAATGTATGCTTGACTTCCAGCTCTTCCATGCACCGTTTGCCTGGTGTGCAATTTTATACGAAATCCGTTTATTCCGAGGCCGCTTTCATAAACAAATATTCCCAGTAATCTCCCCGTTGTCTGCCTCGGACTGCTCTTTCTCACCTCTCTAACTTCTCTAGAGATATCAAATCCACGTTATCTGTCTTAATCAGGATTTATCCATATCCTATAAGCCTGGGGTGACAAGGTTCTGGCCGACCCCCTCTGAGCCGCTGCTAAGATGTTCGATTGTAAAGGTCACGTTATCTTTTGAGCTGCTTTCTGTGTGTTGCGGGCAGATTTGTCCGTGGATCCCTGTGCTGGCGGCGAACCAGTCTTCACGTTATTTCCACGTGCACATGTACGTTGTAAAACGGCGTCCAAATTGTAATGAGGTGTAATATTATCAAGTCAGTACTCACTTTGACATGTCTGTGTTTGAGGGTTCCTGCAAATGGGAAAGACGGAGAAGACTTTATTTTTCTTTGAAATAGGCTTTGGGCATTGTCTATATTAATATCAATTGATCTAAAATATATATATATTTTTTTACTGCTCTTCGTGGCTCTCTGTTGAGATGAGGACCTTCAAATATCTCCCAGCAGAGAAACAACAAACTTTTAAAATTGATGTTCTATGATAATCTATAAATCTATAAATCTATAGGCAGCTCGACCTTCCCACACTGCAGTATGGCTATAGTTAACTTTAACAATATTGTCGGTCTTTACTCACTATAGAATTACCATAAATATGTCCTAGTATGTTTGAATGGTGATATTATTCAGATTATAATTATATTAATGTTTCACTACTGACAGTATCAGTCTATAGTATTGCAGTCTACAGTCTATAGAAATATCAGTACGATGAATAGTATGTTTGTATAATGATAGTATTTCATTGCTTATGTTAATATTTTAGTTTCAATCTATAGTAGTGATCTATAGTATTACAATAATACTATCTACAGTGCGTTTATATAGTTATAGTATCCATTGTTTACTTACTGCGATATTTCAATACAATTATAGGATATATCATTATATCAATAACTATTATACCGCTAAGAACACTGTCAAGTGTTGGTAGTTCATAGAGTTCATTGAAATATGATTCATTTTACCATAGTGTGGTTATGTATTCAAATACATAAACACCAAATATAAGACCATCACTGTACAATGACAACTGTCATATTCTCTATATTAACTTTGAAAGAAAACATAGAAATACTATAGAAGTATTAAAGTATTATATTATTGTATTAGTATTATATTCTATGTTTTTCTATGGTATTTCTAGAATGAATCTTCTAGTAATACATACATATTCTCAGGTGCCCAATTAGAGTGACATCATCCCTCAAGAAGCTTCTGAAATGGGCGTGTGCGCCACATCTACAGTATACATCCGCACACTTTAATGGCCCATATTACTTTTCAGTCTCTTCCTCTATTCCTCTATCCCTCTATCCCTCTATCCCTCCACGTCAGCACACTCACCTTTTTTTCAGTGTCAGGGTCGAGCTTCCTTCGTCGTGTCTTCCGTCTCTTCCGTCCCGGTGGTGTCCAATGTGTGTGTAAGCATCTTTCACTGGCTTCGTGCTCCTTTATACCTGATCTCTGAACCCGGCAGCCCTCCGTCAGATTACACAGCGTGTCAGAGGAGCCTGCTCTTTTTAGACCAAATCCTATCAATTCATTAGTCCAATGCTGTTTTTGTCTACTAAGTGTTTAAAAATAAATATGTTGCTTGCAAACATGTCTCGTTTAGGATTTCAGACCCCATGCCAGTTGTTACAACTGATATAAATACACATACATAAGATTTGTTGTGTTTTGTTGCCAGAAAAAGACCCATAGAATCTTATCATTGGAATCCTATCGGAGGCATGTAGCTCAGACGCCGGGTCTGTAAAAATATTTAACTGGTTAAAATGAAGGATGATGGCATAGGTAACTTAAAGGAAGGCCATGGGAAGTTATATTCAGGTTTTAATATTTTGAACTGAAAAGTAATATGATTTGGTATTATTCATAATATAATTTAGAAAATCTCTTTTTTTTATGTTGCTGTCCAATCACATTGACCAGAATTATATAATCCCTGGTCATAACTCTGACATGACACAGAAGCTGATCTTTGTAAGGCACAGGAACTTGACATTCATTGGCATTTGTTTTGACAACAAATGCCAATAAATGTCAAGTTTATGTAGTATTTATATATATTCCAAAACACCTCGAAACACCATGAATACACACATATCTGATTTGAGATGCCCAACTGAGAAGAGTAAAATAATCTATGTAATAGTTGCTCTACTATTACTTATATAGACTAAGATAGAAATCTCTGAGTGAAGTAGTGAAAAATTGGATGATGAGTTCTAAGAGCGATCAGGACAGATTGACTTGATGAGTTAAGTAATTAAATATATTGAAACCAAAATGATAGTTGAATAATTGAATTTGAATAATTGAATAGATAAACCTTTCAGTGGCAAACTGCCAGATCATGTAAATATTGACCAGGTGGGTTCAGAGGGTTTGGTGCGTGTGGGTGGTTGTTGGTGAACCGCCAAGGAATTCCCTTTCTCCGTCCAGGTCACAAAAAGGTATAGCAGCATTATCTGGATTTTGTTTGTTGTGGTCGCCACTAGGTGACAGATGGTTCTGACTTCAAGCCACTGACAATCTGTACATATAGGGTTGGCAAGGCGAAACATAAATGACCTGTGGACCTATATGTTATGTACGCGACGCATACATAAATCTATCTTAATGGAAATAAGACCACAACGCCATAATAACTAAGTGTATAAGATGCTGAAAGCTATGAATCTGAAAAGAATAATGAAATACACTAAATTACTGGAAGGTTGAAGGTGAGGGATTCTTTTTAGAGGCAAAGGTATGAATTAATTAGTCTGCTGCTGGTTTTGTCCACAAAATGTTCTGTGTTTCGTTTCTAGACGAACCGTATAATTTTATCGGCCAATCAAACAGAATAGATTTCTAGTTCCTGGTGACTTTAATCGGGTTGCGTTCAGTTTAATGGTTTGCTCTGGGGTGCCTTAGTTATTTAACCTTTTGTAACAAGCCTCTTGTCGTTTGTGGGGTAGAGATGGACCAGGAGGCAAGTGGAACGGAAAACCAGTAGTTGCTTGGCCTTTATTTTTAAAAGCATGTACCTGGTCTTTTCAGACCAACTGAAAATCACACTGGCAGGCACGTGCTGCTGTGTTGCTACACTGGAGGCCAGCCTCGCTGTGAGGAGAGACAGAGAGGTGATTATTACCTAACTGATGACATACCTCCGTCTTCGAACGTCCTTTATTCCTGTTTACTGCTGTCCTGGTGGATCTCTGATGACTTAGACATTTCTGTAAATCTGTTTGATGGAGGATCTTGTCACACCCACAGCCAGGGGTGTTTTTCGATTTGGTTTGCCGAAGATCTTTCACACCTTTTGTAGATCATCCATTGTTGGATGTCAGGGGTTTGGATCTCCTATTCTCCTTAACGGTGGCCAGTCAGGGCAGCCCTGCTGTGGATTAAGCTGCCTGATGATCACCAAGGTGAGCCAAAGGTCGCCTGGAAATAGTCACAAAGCCAAAGACCTGTGCAAAATAACTTTCACTGGTGTAATAACATTGGGTATATGGAGATTGGATTTTCATATTATGCTTATGTATAGGTTTTTGGTTGGCCTATTATAAAGCTTTCATTTGCTTCCCCATGTGCTGTCTGCTGCATTCTCCTGCATTATTGTAGATATAGTTTAGCGACCAAACCGACTCTAGAAGTAATCATTTCAAGGCCTTTTCCTGAGGCAATTGCATGATCACACTATAGCAACAGCTGTTCAACAAGCACAGTATGATTTGAATACCTCTAAATACACTTTCTAAACTTCTGCATTTTACATTACTATCCAAATCAGTGTCAGAAAATTGCTTATCGCTGCAGTGATCAAACAAGAGGAACAACCAGTAACATCTGGTGTATAGAGGAAACCAGAACTCTCTCCCTGGTTTTCAACACATCTAATGACCATCCTGTGTGTTTAATAGTAGATTTTTATCAATTTAAGCCGTGATGTAAAACCTAGCATACTCTACAAATGCTAAAGAAAGAATGTCATAATTTACAAACTTTTCTATTTGTGTGCCCGTGTGTATTAACAGATCTGTAAAAGCAGGGATTAAGGGTTATTCTCTGGTTGGATACTTGGAGGCGGCTTAGCGACCACAGCATGTTGCTGTATGGTCTCTCTGCTGGATCTTAAGTTTAAGCCTCTTAGGGCCCTTAGCGCCCGTCTTGCGCATGGTAGATTGAAGACTGCGCCATTCGTACCTTGAAACATGCATGATTTGACAGACTTCTATTGTCGTTCAGACTGTGTTATAGACACAGGTGCTTGTTTCATAACTGGAGTTGTAGCTTTCTTGATATGATTAATGATATGACTTTTTTTTGCCATTAATACGGTCCAGGGATAAATAAAAAAAAAGGGAGTAAAAAGATGTTGATTGGGTTTTGTTATTACAGTTTTGGCTGTGGGAGGTTATATGAGTGTGGCCACATAATCCCCTTACAGGTAAGCTTGCACCAGTTTAGGCTCATACTTTACTGTATATAGCGAGACATGGTGTATTCTGATCGGGCGACTGCTCTACAGATTACAGAGATTAGACTGTTTATTAGACCAATAAACCAGTAGACCACTAATAGACCAGGTGTGTCTCTTAGTGCTTCCAGGACCAGTGTGTCCTATAGGCGACACAGGCGGCTGCCAAGGGTGCCATCCCTAGAGGGGCGCTAAAATTGCGCACAGAAAAAGAAAGTCCATCAGTGAGTGATCATCACAGTCGGAACATGCTAGATCATTCATGAGTATATGCATAATGGAGAGGGAGCGATCGGCGCGGCAGCAGTCGGGGCGCCCGCGATCTGCGCTGTTTTACTCCATTTCCTTATTGAACGAAACAAAAAAGGTACCCCCCCCCGTCGACAGATTGCCTAGAGCGGCAAAATGGCTAGAGTGCTTCCATTATTGCTCTTTGACAACAGAGATCAAAAAATGGAGGTCCAAGACACTCAAGCAGGTATATTTGTGAAAAGCCTTTATTAAATTGGGATAATAATAATGAAAAAAAGCCAGTGACCTACGTGTTGCGGCTGCATAAGCCTTCAATGAAGTCGTCAATGGAGGCTTATAAACAAGAGATTTATTATTTGCTTTAGATTTATTTAATGCTTCCCTATTATTTCTGGTAACAATTAAGTAACATGCTTTGATTACCAATCATTGAAAAGTATGGTTTGCTTTTGGTTAAGTAAAGTTAAGTAAGTACGCAGTGCTGAAAACATACAAAGGGTCATACAAAGTATGGTTGGATACCCCATGAAGACTGATACTGTACAGATGCAGTGCATTCAAAATCATCCAAACAAAAGCACTTTATAAGTCGTCGTAGTCTTCGTGCCGCCTTTAGGACACTTTAAACTAGACCTTGGTGATCTTATTGAAACATCCGTATTCGATTTTCACTGTCCGAGGTGAAAACGGAGTCCGACGGAGCCGTGCTTGTGTCGATTTGTTTTAATGAGCCTGTGGTCGGCGGCGGGGCAATTTTCTGCTGAGTAGCAAGAGGCAGCAGAGATGGAGCAACTTCCCACAGAGTTACACACTGGCTAATAAAGGAGGAAGGGTGGGAATATGAGGCGTGTTGTTGTGGAGAACAGAAATAAGACTCGGAAAGAAAGGGATGATCATAACCATATGGAGGCTGTTTTTTTTCACCGAGAGCGAGGAAGACAGGGGAAGAAGGGAAGACAGCGAGAGTGACAAAAGGGAAGGAGGGATAGAGGAAATAGAGAAGGAAGGGGAGAGAGGCAGAAAGCGGGACAGATGAGAAATATGCTGGCCAGCAGGGAAAAACAAACAAAAAAAAGAATGAGAGTGAAAGAGCCTGGTGGACTGCGCGGCCCACCTGTGTGATTTGTTTAGAATTTGAATAC
>OMKR01062521.1:0-17966 GCA_900302355.1 Cyttopsis rosea
ACACACAGAGGCACAGACACACACACACACAAACAAGCATACACACACACACACACACACACACACACACACATATATATATCTATATTTTGATATAGATATATATATAGATAGATATAAAACATCCTGGGACCTTTGAGCTTCCGGAGAACATTGAAAATCTGCCGTTTTACACTTTAAAAATTCTCCTCATGTTAAAATAAAATTGCTCTCGAATTCTGACACACCAGCATCGTGTTTATTTATACCACATAACACCGAGGTCTCCCAGCGAGGCGGTTGGATCCGGAGCCTCCCTCCTCGGCAGAGAGGTAGAAAAGAGGCATTAATTCTTAACCCCGACGGGAGGAGCCGCAGGGGAGCGGCAGGGGAGCGGACGGCCGCAAAATCCATCTCGCGCTCGTCCCCCCTCGAGAGCCGAAAGGTCAGTCAGCTGTCAGGAAGTAAAAATTCAATAGCTCAACCTTTCAGGAATGTCTCTATCCTCTGTGTCTCCGTCAGGACAACACAATCCCTTTCCGTGATACATCGCTCGGCCGCATGGACTATTCATGTGCCGCGCGACTGCTGAAAAAAAATCCACTTCTTCTATGCTGCCAGTCGCCGCCGTCACCCTCGGCGTCCGCGCAGGACTCGCGATGAATTACGAGGAAGATGGCCGCCGTGTTTAATAGCCGTGTCAACTTGCTCGGTAAATTTTAATGACCCACGCATCAAGGTGTCACATATTTGAGGGTTGGGGTTAAGGTTTTCAGAAACTACTGTATCTGCAATTTCTGAAGAAATTTTGATGTTTGATCTTTTCATTCACTTTCAATTGCACTGACAAGGGAGTTTTAAAGGAGACGGTAAACGTATAAGGCACTTATGAAGTTCTCTATGAAGACAGGAGTGACAGTTGCTTCCGTTCACCGGCGCTGCAAAGAGTTGTCATATCAACCATCAGTCAGTTTTATTGACAAAGTGCCTTTAACAAATCTGTTTTCCACAACTGACTGGTAAATCGCAGAGGCGGGATTTAAATGCAACAAACCACTTAGTCCTAATGCGTTTTTCCCAGGCATCTTCTTTAAAGAAAGTCATACGCGTATACTAACAAAAACAAAGTCCATTTCCATGGTTACAGTAGTTCTATGATACATATAATGATTTCCTGACAGGAGTGAAGAATTACATAACAATGATGCCCTCTAAAAAAATAGCACAACAACCACAAAAACAAGCATGAAGTGACGTTAAAGCCCTCAACCCAGCCAAACTGTTCTTAGCATATCAGGTGCAGCGCTCGGCAGGATACTTTCCACTGAATTCTTCTACCTAAACTTCATCGTCGACTCCAAATGATCCGACGTTCCTTTGCCGGAGGTATAGACTTAGCATAGTGTTCCCCAATCTTGCGGGTTTTGGCTTCAACTCTACTTTTCCACATCGGGTTTGATTAAGTTATGCACATTCTCACCAATGTTTCACGAACTGCAGAGCAGTTGGCGGCAGAGGCTTGCGCACACCACGATGCACAAACTCAAAACAGTGTCTTTTTGCTTCTCGTCCTGAATGAGTCTCAACGCTAGACCACCATCAGGACCATTCTGGCGACTTAAGCTTTAGGACACCCCTTGCTACTTCACACTGGAAACAGCCATCGCCATGGCCACCAATGGACGCCGCGCTCTCCCACCTGTTGTGTTGTCACGTTTCAGCCTTTACAAGAAGATTGTTTGGCAGTATTTTTGTTTCTGTTTTAAGCCCCAACAATTGATTTGTCTTTTCAACTGTTCCTGTAAATACTGTAGCATATAGGTGAACCTAGAACAAAGGGGTACTTCCCTCGTTTGGTTTTAACTTTGCCACAGATTCCATGACTTTGTTTAAAGTCACTGTGAGGTAAATGCGACAAAGCGCTTATGTGCCCGACCAAGAATATGTGACGAAGAGGGAAGACGGAACATACATTTGTACATTTGTCACAGGGTTTTATAGTCTTCCTTCACAAGTAGTGTGGGATGCCTTCGAAGCGGTGAATCATCTAGAACAACGTGGACAGTGCAAGGTTGTAGTCACCGCAATGAGACCAATACCCACTTGAGGTGATGTTGTGTTTTCGTGTCCCTAAGAAAAGATAACTTGTACGCATCATATTTATTTTTGCAAAACAATCACACAAAAAAAACAAGCATGAAACAACCTCATGTTGTTAAAGTTTAAATGTGTAGAATTTAGCGACATCTAGCGGTGAGGTTGCAGATTGCAACCAACTCACTACTGCTCAGTGTAGGAGAAGCTACGGTGGCCGTGAAACTTGCGAAAAACGTGAAATCCCCTCTCTAGAGCCAGTGTTTGGTTTGACCGTTCTGGGCTACTGTAGAAACATGGCGGTGCAACATGGCGGCCTCCGTGGAGGCGACCTGCTCCACATGTAGATATAATCGGCTCATTCTAAGGTAATGAAAGCACGATTCAAATTTTCATGGGATTCTATACTAATTAATACATACTTGAATATTATATTCCATTTCTGCCAAGTTCGATCATGCCACTAAATTCTACACACTGCACTTTTAGGTAAAGTACAACTTACTTTGTATAATAAAATTGTATGAAAAACATAAATAGCTAAATCAAATCGAGGAAACACCCATGTTAACCGGAGGGTCACGCTGGCTTCCCCACCGCCTTCATTATTTGAACGCTAACTAAACGGCTGCAAATACTTTGTGTGAGACACCTTGTTTCATTGACCAGCTCTCTTGTAATTTGTCAGTGATCCGCCTGGACCCAGATTAGCTGACATGATCACTCGTGTATACAAGACTGATAATTACAGTAAGGCAACTATGAACAGCTTTTCCACCGTTTGTCATGCCGCCCACGTGCTCTCCATCTCCACCAGACACCTTAAACCCGCCCCGCCGCCCGAACGATACAGTCCAAGATCATCTGTCTTATAAGTGCCTGCTCCCTGCCGGAGCATTGGCTATAACAAAACTATTACTATTACAACACTCTGTGGCATACTCTATCCTGATCAACAGCGGCAATCAGCGGTCAGTTATTTCTGAATAATGGCCTCTGTCTGTTGATAAGGACCGTCGTCACAGGCAACCACTCCTCCTGCCGGTCCCTTGTATCACTCTGCCTACATGCTAATGCAAACACTAGCTAGCGACAATGCCTTGCAACATTACATAGAAACTACAATGGAAGACTGCAAGAGATAAATGTGGATATGTGCAATTTAATAATTATTTAATAATTCAATAACAGTTTGTAGGCGTCGTTTTTTTGTTGTTGTAGTTAGCTACGTTGGGCTGGCTGCACCTTATTACATGACAAGTGAAAACATAACAGCGAGATGTTGTGTAGTTCAAGTTGTATGTACATAGACAAAGCAATACCATGTTCACAGCCAGTGGAATTCCAGATTAAACGAATGTGTACGGCATTGTTTGCATCAAACGTTACACTCGGAGAGAGCCGAGTGTGTGAAGTCCTTCCATGTTCATCAAGAGTGGCCGGGACTTTTGAAGGTGTCTGTTGTTTTCAGCAGACAAACAATGACAGTAGCCCAACCGGGGCCTGGCGCCGCAGCTGATGCTCTTTGATCATCAGGCAGGGCGGCTGCCTTTTAAGGCACTTTGAAGAGAAAGGTTGCAGAGGGAAAAATACAGAGATTAAGTGTGAAGTCTGTAAACACATCAATAACATCGATACCAACACAGAGCCCCCTATCCACTGCCAGAAGAAATGTCACTGTGGCAGACACACTTTGAATTACATTTCCAGTCGGCCGGGAAGACAACGGAGATGGCACGGGCCGTAACGTAGCTCCCCTTTGGTGACATGTACTGTATATATAGATATACCCCTAATTAATATATAGCATTCTATCACCAATGTATATATACTATATATTAATATAGTATATATACATTGGTGATTCAATCATACGTTCACCAAATCTTAGTTAAATAAAGACTGAAAAGAAGAACTAAACTACTCAAGTTGCAGTTGTCCGTTGTGTCGTGCGGCAGAGTTGCAGAGTTTCAAACCATAAGCATCTGTTTCGCAGTTCACCGCGACTATGCACCGAATGCATTGATCACCGGCACTTTGCTAAGCTGCCGTGTAATGTGCACAGATGTATCGATACGGGGGAGTGTGCTTTGGCCGAGAAACTGCAAAGGCAAGATGGGTACTTAGCCAGATCAATGTGTTTGGAGCAATTAAAATGAATGTATTTTTAGACATATATGTTATGATGTTTAGAAAAAAGACGTTTTTAATGCTTGTTGCTCTGCCAAGCCTCTGCCTCTATGGGCGCTTGGTGGTGGTGGCCTCACATTCTTGTTCTCATATTCTTAATGGCAGCGCCGCTCCTCACATGGGATCAGCGCTCTCTTTGATGCATTATCACGGACTAGAGAGTGTGTGTGTGCGTGTCCTCTTTGAGGAGAAGCCACTGAGGGAGCCGCTGGGATGTGGATAAGCCTATTGGAAGTGAAGCCTCTTCGCGCAGTGGCGGCGGACACAATGCAGAGAGGCTGGCAGGCGCTGCCAGGCCGGCCAGAGCTCCCTGGATGTGCTCACATCAATATCCTCCACCCCCTCCCTCGCTCCAAGAGGAGAGAAGGATGGATGGGAAAGGATGAGAGAGAGAGAGGGGGGGAGGGGGTAGTACAAGAGGAAAATGTCAAATTGGGTTTGAAAGAATGGGTGAGGGAAGAAAGGGAATATGAGAGCAAAAGAACTTGAAGAATTGATCCAAGATTGTTGAATAAAGGTGGGGGGGGCCAGGAAGTTGGGTAGAAGGGAAGGAAGTACGGAAGGAAAGGAAGAAAGAAAGAAAGAAAGACAGAAAAAAATGAAGGATGAAGTGAAGGGTGGAGGGAAGGAAGGATAGCAGGTAAGGATGAAGGAGTAGATGGGGTGGAGGGAAAGCAAGATGACAAGAAGGAAGGAAAGAAAGAATGAAAAATCGAGACGATGGGAAGGAAGGAGAAACTAAGAATGAAGCAAAGGAGTGAAGGAATAAAGAAAAGAAAGAGAAGAAGGAAGAAGGGAAGGAAAAAGGAAACAAAGAGGGAAAGAGAAAGGAAACAAGGACTATGAGAAGGAAGGAAGGGAATAAGGGAAGAAGGAAAGCAGGTAAGGAAGAAAAAGAAGGGGGATGAAGGGAAGGAAGGAAGAAGGAAAGCAGGTAAGGAAAAGGAAAGAAGGAAACAATTATAGGAAGGAAGGAAGAAAGAGGGAAGGAAGAAAAGACAGATGAAGCAAAGGAGGGAAGGAAGAAGGAAAGCAGGTAAGGAAGAAATAAGAGGGGTGAAGGGAAGGTTGGAAGGATGACACGAAGGAAGGATGAAAGACAAGAGGGATGAAGGGAGGGAAGGAAAGAAGGAAGGATGAAGGGAAGGAAGGAAGAGAAGAAGGATGAAGAAAGAGAAGAAGGATGAAGGGAAGGAAGGAAAAAAGGAGGGAAGGAAGGAAGAAAGAGAAAAGGGATGAAGGGAATGATGGAAGAAAGGAAAGAAGGAATGCAGGAATAAAGAAAGAGGGAAGGATGGAAAGACAGATGAGGCGAAGGAGGGAAGAAAAAAGAGGGATGAAGGGAAAGTTGGAAGGAAAGAAGGATGATGGGAAGGAGGGAAGAAAGAGAAGAGGGATGAAGGGAGGGAGGGGAAGAAGGAAGGATTGCAAGGAAGGGAGAAATGGAGGATGAAGCGAAGGAGGGAGGGAGGAGAAGAGGGACGAAGGGAATGGCGGAAGAAAGGAAAGAAGGGACGCAGGAAGGGAGGAAGAAAGAGGGAAGGAAGAAAAGATGGATGAAGCGGAGGAGGGAAGGAGAGAGACAAAGGGAGGAATGGAGGAAAAGAATGACGACGGGAAGGAGGGAAGAATACCCAAGTCGGAGATGAAAAGGAACTGAGATGGGGAGGACGTGGGTGGCATAGAGTGGGAAGAACGACAGACTGAGTGGGGGCCGTGAGAGAGAGAGAGAGAGAGGGAGAGAGAGAGAGAGAAAGAGGGAGAGAGAGAGAGAGAGAGAGAGAGAGAGCGCTTCCCCTCTGGGAGCTGAGCCAGTTCTCCTGAACAATGGGAGTGCATAGCTGTACTGATTAGGCCGTCGAGGTGGGGATGACAATGTGCTTACCGCTGTTCTTCACCCCGGCTCGCAGCTCCGCCGGCGGAGAGGGTACTTCACACTCGGCGAGAGATCCCCCTCCGCCACCGGCGCCGGGGGCAATTAACCCTGCCTGCTGCTCGCCAAAAAAAACAAAAAAAACAGAACCTCTCCATGTGTGCCAATCGCAGCCACACTGAAGAGAAACGGCAAGTTTAGACAGAAAACCTCACGGCCCGGGAAACACCGACGCGGCCTCTTGGATGTTGTCTATTGTTGTTGTTGTTGTTGTTGTTTCTTTATTTTTGGACGGGACTGTGCGGTTTTGGGTTTAACTTGGCGTCCTCACACACTCCTCTTCTAGAAAAGAAGAGGAGTGTGTAAGGACGCCGCCTAGCCTGGTATCAGACAGAATTGTCAACTCGTTCCACTCCGTCTCCATCTTTAGTCTGGCATCGCCTCCACTCTGACCCGTTTCCATGGCGGAGGGGGGTTCGATTTTCCCAAACCAATCACTAGAGACCAACGTGTCCGCCTGAATCTCCAACGGCGTTACTCCCGCCCGTGGCGCTGATTGGCTAATCGTTAGTCCCCCCGAGGCACTCATTGGCTAATCGTTAGTCCTCCGCGGTGCTCATTGGACTGATCGTTTTTTCAACCGGAGAAAATCGATGTTCCATGTCGCGATACCAGACCATAAGAGTCAGTCCGCTCGGTGCAGTGGGTGGGTTCAAAGGTCTTGACCCAAGCAAAGGACATGCCTGCGTGTGAATGTGCATTTAAATGTTTATGATGATTATTACATACTCACCATGAAGAACTGTAACTCCTCCACCATTCGGTGGACAGCGAGTACATCCATCTTTCGGGTAGGTTCTGGATCATCACCATCCACGGTGATCGATGAGGGAAAATGCAGTACTGGGTGGAGTGGTGGGTGGAGGGGGTTGAGGTATTCAAGGTATTGAAGCAAAGACGTCTTTGTTGAAAACACATAATATCGTGAAACGGGGACGTACTCACTCAGTCAAGTTGCACTTTCCTGGCAACTGCAGCCACAGTCCACCGTGGGGGTTAGCACCTTCCTCCCTTTGGACAACGGCATCAAAGATCTTAGTGTTTCCAGGTTTCCTCTTTCATAGATGAGAAAACCTAGTCAACATGTTTAAAGCAGTTATGGGTTATCATCACTTTCACTCAGAGAGAGAGAATAAAATTAGAAATGAAAAGACAGAAAGGCCCAAAAAAATCTTTGAATCCTCAAAAAGGGGAAATATCAATAAACCGACCATTGTTGGAAAGTCACCAATTCACAAGTGTTTGCCTGTAAGCTTTAATAAGCCTGCAGGAGAGAGCAATATAACCACTAATGTGTCGTAATATAATTATTTAGCATTCCGTGGATTGTTGTCACCCAAAAGTTCGGAGACCAAAGTTTATTCATTCGCACGTATGAAAATCAAAAAATCAAAAAAACAGAATAACAAAAAAAAACAAAGACAAAAAAAACCTGAAAGCCCCGAACGGACAAAGAGCAACGATAACAGATGGTGCAGGTGATAAATCCTCAAGGGGCTCATGAAAACAGTCAACCGCAAAACAAAGCGGAAGATAACGACGGCAAATACAGATGCAACCAAAATTGGAAAGCAACAACAACAAAAAAATAAAAAGAAATTCCATGACAAACGCATGGAGGAGAGAGAGGAAATAAACCAAAGAAAAACAGTGTGTGACGTCTAGGAACTATCAAACAATCAAAGGAATAAGGCGTGCGGTTCATTTAATTTTGTGTGTGTGAATGAATGTGTGTCTGTGTATGTATATATGTATGCGAGTGTGTGTGTGTGTTGCACGTATATGTGTGTGTCACCATGCAAGGGTGGCAGATTAAATGTGTGTTATCACTCTGAGATAAGACTTCAAGCGGCTCGGTCCATCAAAGATGAGCGGAGCCTAATTTGTAAATGTTAAAAGACGGCATACTGGAGATACGCTGATAAAGCTGATAAAGCTAAATCGTCCATATTTAATAGGGAACCTGCAATACGCTGTGTTAATCCCCAAAGTCACGTACAAACAGAAAACCCGGCGTTATCGGCACAGAGGAAAGCTACCTTCAGGGATGTTTAATGGATAGGGCTGGGGCCCTCATTCAAAGTTCAAAGTTCAAAGTGTTTTATTTGTCAAATGTACAGTACAACTCAAGGTCAACTCAAGGACAATGAAATTCTTATGGCAAGGCAAGCAACAACTACGTAGTAGGCACAAACAGATAAAAAGATCAAATGTTGAGTCCCATCATTTCTAGGTGCGCGCTTGTCTTGAATGCCGCCATAAGATGGTTCTTTAATGAAGGGCTGGCCGGCACATGCGTACTCTAGAATCACGGCTTAGTTCAGGGGTTCTCAACCTTTTTCTGGGCCACGACCCCATTATATGGTCCCCAAAATGTCGATAACAGCAATTAGCACAAGTGCAAAGCCTTTGTCGCTTACGGTTGTCTTCAGCGTTTTCCAAACAACAATCCTCTCCTCAATAATAATTATAATAATAATCAAAATACTGCCTGGGATAACACTTGAGCAAAGCAGCGGCAAGGTCTTAATCGTCCATGAATCTTATGCGGCAATAATTCTGGCTTTCCTTGAATATCTAAGTGAAGTACTCATTTCTTGGTGAAATACTCCAAGACTCAGTGGGTTTGGAGAGCCGAAACGCACTCTAAACGCGGTTCCCGCCGCCGAGCAGAAGTAAACAATCTGGCAGGACTGTTAAAATTGTTAGGCGTCAATTAGGCTGAAGCGAGTGTGACTGAAAACCTCCTTAATATTAAGGTGAACACGTAGTTCAACTGTAACTGTGGGTGATTGATACTGAAGTATCAACACTTCCGATCCTGACGTTTCTTCTCAGGCATTGATCCTGACGTAAAAAAAGAAATATTGAGACCTTATTTCCTTTGAGCGATAATTGTTTAATTCAGACATGAAGTGCAGCAAGTAATTGCTGCAAAAGTTTTGAACTTTGCCGAACAATTTAACCAGAGAGAAGTCTGATCTCTGATGCCAATGCTTTAACGTCCTAATTTACCAAATTTCACTGTAGAAATAACAAAGATGTCCCCCTCTATATGTACACAAGAAGACTTTTTAAAGTATAGTTATCGGGTTGTTATTAGGATACAGGCCTCGAGGCCTGTATCCTTCCATGGTCTCGGATCGGAAAAGAGACGCACACTGTCTCAAAGGCCGACGAGCAGTTTCATGGTCTTAAGAAAAGTTTTGTGTTAAAATATTTCTATATCTATACGCCAGAGTGCTCACATGAGCCACATGCTGCAACTCTGTAAATTCACCCGTTTGTCTGACAAGCCCTTACGCTTTATCCTCTTTGTACACAGGTCAACCCTGCCTTCCGGCCCTACCGAGGACCTTCATGGCGGCCTTTCCTAGTGGCCTTTCCACGACTTCTCCCCAGTCCACTCAACCCGTCCACTGATTAAATATGACCTGATGGCTGTCTCCGCCGCAGTCTTTTTCTTTCCACACTCACACTCACCCACCACTGTCTGAAACTCTTTGCCGCTCCAATTTCCTCTCCGTCTACCACTCAGACTCTGTGTCCCTTCCCTCCTACATTGCCTTGACCTCCACGGTCTGCGGCGCAGCCCGAGACGAGGGGAGCTGTCCGCCTTGTGTGGAGATTGCTCGGCCTTTCCTACCTCCGCGGGTGGTACGGGTTAAGTCTTTTAGCCTCTTCTTTCCCTTATCGTATATTTTCTTTCTTTCTTCTTCTTCGTCTTTGTGACAACATCTCTCGCAGTTTCCGCGTGAACCTCTGAATGGGACCCCATGCAGGCCGTTTGAGGTAACATGTCGTCAAACCTTACGGCTAACCTGCTGTTCTGACATGGCCGTTCTTATACAATTCTTAACATCAAATGTGAAAAGATGATGTCGCTCACTCTAGGTGTAAATTCAATTGTGACAAAAGGCTAGTACTACCTAGTAGCTAAATGGTACAGTATGAAACCATAAGATTGTTTGTGTTGGGTGGGTTAATAAGTCCCCGGATTCCACTGGAAACTGAACCCCTGACTGATGATGGTAATGGTGAAGACATTTTTCATCCAGGGGTGCTGTTCTTTTTGTGAACGATAGTCCATATCCACAATTTACTGACCACAACTAGCTACGCTGGTTAATTTGCAGTGTTGCCGCGAGAGGCGGACCCCACAACCAACAATGGAAACAGCATATAGTGGAACACAGACATAATACAAATATGTCTAATGGCTGTGCCAGATTTCAATTGTGGGATTTTGTTTTACAAAATAATCTTACAGATTACCATTGTGGATTGACTGCCAAGGTACAGACATCTTACAACTTAATTGTTTAATGGAGATTTAGCGCAAGTTCAGTCAGGAAGACTACCTACTTCACAGCAGGTGGCATTCATCAGCTCCGGCATGCAGCCTACCAAACAGAGCCGGCCACACCCCAGGAGGAGCCAATCTTATGGTTCCCTGCCAGTATTTGTATGGCTGCTTGCTCCCCTCTCTGTGTCATTTCAGATGCCGGTATTAGTGTTGTCACTGTAGAGCCCCCATTTGTTAATATTACAACATTCACACAGAACATAATATTTTATGTTATATCTATAGTTACATTCTCAATGGATCTCAATTGTTTGCAATCCCATTGTACGGATAATGTGTTCATAGATCTGGGAATTTGGTCCTGAACTCACATATTTTCCAACTTTCCTCTGAGCTCACTTAGGTTATTTGGGCTTTACAGAGTCTTGTGATGTGAACACAGTACCGTTTGATATCCAGGTACCTTTGGCGAATGGTGACGTCCAAGTGAACAACCATTACCAGATCATCTACCTCTATATGATCCATTAGCGGGTGTTGGCAATTCTTTCGATAATGACTAATTAATGGAGGCTCAAAGTACAACGGTGCTGTGATACAAGGTACTTACCTAGTGTCACTGTTAATAGCCTGACTCACCTCGGAGCGTTCGCGGTAACGACAGCGGCATCCCCTCTGCGGACGGTTGCAAACGCAGTTCACAGCGCGCCCGCTCCCCTCAGGCTGTCCATGCGGAAACATCCCAGTCGCAACTGAACTCGCTAATCTGCGAGCGCAAACCGCAACGTTCTTTCATATTAAATGTTGTTGTTTTTTTGATTTGCCTCGCCACCGCGGCACCTGAGAGGACGCAGCAAATTTGTTCCTCTTCTTCTCTTCCCCGCTCGCTATCTGTATAGTGCAGCATGCTGAAATCTTCCTGCCAGACCCCTTTCACACCTTGGGCCATACATGAGTGGACAGCTGAAGAAAAAAATTAAATCTTTTTTTATGTATTTTTCTTCCATTTAATCCAATATTAACAGCACAGTGGCATCGTGGTGGAAAATTACCGGGTTTTTGCATGAGGGGAGATCAAAGTCACGGGCCTGATTCCGCCTTTGGTGCTTGGAATTAAAGTTACCCCTCTCTCCACGGAGCACTGATCTCCCGGTAACATCAAAGCAGCCGGCGATGGCCCACGATTCATCTGAGAAAACATTTGTCAACATACTCACTTAACCGGGCAAGTGTTAAAAAAAAAGGAAGGAAGGAAGGAAATGATGGTCAAATAAATGGTACAATATAAATAAAAAGCTTTCGGTGAGTTGGCAGGAGAGGCGGTTCAATCGGCTTCTGCAGAGGCTTAGCAGAGATCCAGTTGGCAGCGGACTGTCTCTGCGGAGCACAGATGGAATTAGAACCCACTGACCCAGACCCGGCACTCGTACTGGACGTCAGAACGACAGACGCTTCACTGAGGCCCAACGTGTGCTTTATGAAGGTCCTGGATTAGCCAGAGCTGTCCGACGCACTGGGAACCGCCTGCGCGCCTCAGCAGATAGTATGGGAAATGTGGTGGAGCTTTCTCCATGGCTTGGCGATTTAAATTGCAATATGACTATTGTATAAATAATTATATCTAAATATATCTTGAATAGAAATAGAATAGAAAGAAGCAACATTGTTGACTCCCGTCTGTTTTCCTGCACAAAGAACAGGACTGCTAGGGATAATGAAGTTAGCATTTGCAGGAGAAAAAAAAAAGATTGAAAAGAAGTAATACATAGTAGATGTTAAACATTATGTTAGAATATAGACATTTCTGTGGTTTTGTCAGGATATGCATTGCAAATACTGCACAAAAGAGGTCAAATTAGTTTTCAACCTTGCCATGTCATGCTGCTCTATCAAATTGGGCTGAGGAATATATAGAGAAAAACCTCATTACTTGGGTGGTTGTAAACTCTTCAACTTTGAACATCGGAAATTGCTGCAATTTAATGGTGAATTTGCCAGGAAACTCCGCCGCCCGGCATGCGCTCTCTACACTGTCACCAGTAACCGGAGAGGGAGTAATCAATTTTGTACATCTGGGGTGCTGTGACTGCCATGACTGTCTACAAGGGAAAGGCGGGAAAAAAATATGACAAAATACAAAAGAAAACAACGGTTTTGGGTTTTGTTTAATTCCGGAGGTGAGGAGACAGCAGGGCGACTTGATCAAACGTGGCACTTGTTGTGACACTGCCAACTGTGCCATTGGATTTAGTATCAGTCATTACCAGCGTCCACTCTCATTAAGCGACATCTGTATCTTGATTAACCGAAGGAAGACCAGACTCTGTGCAGGTGTCTGTCGACGCCGGCCACTTAAGCAACCAGGAAGCATCTCCTCTTGTTTTTATTGAGATTTAAGTGACTTTTACAAGGAACAGGGGGCACCGAACAGACTGTTTGGATTGCCAATAAGGCTCCACCAATGTTGCTCCTTAATTGCATGAGGGTTTTGGAATGCAACTTAGATAAAGCAAAGCTGTCAGCTATGTGCGTTACCGCACCTATGACCCAAACCCAAATATAAATTCTTCCCAAAACACCGGCCACAACAGAGCCAAGCCTTGGCACTGGAATGCTAATTAACAATGCTAATTAATTCTCTTTCAATGAACAGCCTCAGAAAAGTGCTTTTTTGCAGATTTACAGATTCCACAAGATCCAAGTTTAAGGTGCCGTGAAACATTCAATTAATGGAATATAGGCCAAAACTGTTACCTAAAACATGTTAATTTGTACAAATATTGAATAAATCACATTAAAGGTGCAGTGTGTAGAATTTAGTGGCATCTGGCGGAACAGACTTGGCAGAAATGGAATAGAATATTGAGAAATTTGTTTTAATTTAACAATAACTGTGTTTTAGTTTCCTTAGATTGAACCATTTATATCTGCAGTATATAAGGAGCAGGTCCGCATTGTTGCCCTGCCATGTTTCTACAGTAGCTCACTGGCTCTAGAGAGGGACTTTCGGATTGTTTGCGAGTTTCACGGCCAACGTAGCTTCTCTTACACGGAGGGGTATTGAGTTGGTTGCAATCTGCAACCTCACCGCTAGTGGTCGCTAAATTCTACACACTGTGTAGCTCAGTAGGTGAAGCATGGCATTAACACTGTCCTGGAAAGGGGTTCAATTCCTTGTGGAGCTCAATAGGTGAAGCATGTCATTAAAACTGCCCGGGTTGGCAGTTCAATTTCATTTGGCCCTTTTTTGGTTGAGCACGGCACAAAGTATTGTGTTTCGGGGATTCCAGTGAGATGTCCCTGAGTAATGGGCATGGCACTGCATAGCACAAACATTGTCAAAGCTGAGGGTTTCATTTCTAATTATGTTACCTCACTTAATCTCATGTAACCTAAGAGTATGTCACGCTTAGGATTCTCTTTCCATGCATAGTTTAGCATGGCACCAACGCCACCGGGAGTAAGAGTTTATTTCCCCTTGCAGTTTGAATACACAAAAAATGCTTGTACTCAACGCATTAGACAAGGTACTTCAGGCCTTCCCTATAGATATGTGTCGCATAAAAGCACTACACACTCGCAGGCGAGTGATACTCACAATATGTAGCCTAGAGTGTTGTTTCAGAGCCATTTTCTCTGGTTTAATCTGCATTACTCTTCCGTCCCATCTGTAGCCATCTAGGGGCGTTTTGACAGTAATCTAGATGGTGGTGAACACTTTTTAAGTGACCTTTCATGCTGCAATCACCAAAAAACAAGAAAAAACAAAAGCAAAACTGTAATTGGTGGTAAATACAACACAATCACAGAGGAAGAAAGACAAGGAAGTTATACAAATGTGAGCAATTCAATATAATTCAAACACACTAGCAGTAACGCCAGCCTTCAAGCACACACACACAACTGAGGTATGCTTGAAATCCTTCAAGTCACCGGAGGAGCGCCGTAACGGAATGAAAACGCTACGCACCCTTGTGGACAGCAGCTCCGTTTCAAACAAATTAAATTGTTTCCCTCCGTCTTTGGTAGCTATAAATAAAGAACAAGACAAGACAATTCATTTACACTACTAGCGCCGTACAAATACGGATGAGCAACGCAGACAAAACGGTTTTTATTTTTCTTCTCCCTCAAGATTGATCTGTCGGGAGGAGATACTGAGAGATTGAGATTTCAGGTACTGTACCTGACCTAAAAATTGTGTCTAAGGCTCGGCCCTGGCCCTTTTTACTCTCTTTGATCTAAGTGAAGCTGTTTTTCTATGCCTTAGTAGTTCTTTAGAGTTATTTCTCTCGTTATTGCCAGAATGCAGTACACAGAAGGGATCACAGAAGCTAAATAGTGAATGGGCGGCATTTATATCGCATTTTTATAGCGCTTCACAATTATAGCCTCTCACTCGCCCCCCTCCCCCCCTATCCGCACACCACCGGCAAAGTCGGCCATGCAAAGGCACCAGCCAGCTCAATGATGAGCAGTTATGGATTAGTTGTTTTGCTCAAGGGCACCTATACAAACACTTTTTGGCAGGAGGAACTGATGTATATTATATTTACCCAGCCTGCAATTCACCACCACCAGTGTCACAGTGTCCTTATAAGATGTCAAAGTCAAGATACTTGTACTCAGGACGTCAACATATTTTCTTTGGTCGCAATAAATTATTTGCCATAAAATTTTTGTTGCATTTCTATTTTTTTACTCCACATTAACAAGTGTTATATACATATAGACCAGGTATAGTACAGATCAGAGATGTTATAGCTACACACTATGGAAGGGATTTGGCTGTCCACCCAAAAGGAGACTTCCCAAGTTCCGCTTACATCCTCTAAACGGGCGGCGGCTCCTTCAGTAGTGTTCGGGACGACAACTTGTGACGGGCGGAGTTCTGGGGTTGGCAACACGGTTCTCTGTTTACAGATATGTGTGTACTAGACCTCCCAGTCATTAACCAGTCCATTGAACTGGCTAATAATATGACTTACATGAGAGGGGCCGAACCATTAGGAGTCAGCTTTTCATGAGTAGATATCAATTTCACACAGCGTGTTGCCCGTCACCGTCGACATGTTGATTTTACGAGAGCTGGGACAGGTAATTCATGCAGCATTAAAGAGGACTTTGACAAAAGTTGAAGCTCAAACTAAACTTTCACTTAATAGGATCAGTAGAAACGAACATGAATGATGATGAATGTGATCAAATGCATCCAAAGGCGCTTACAAAATGAAATAAACGTTTGTTTGCGATAAAATAAAAAAACCTTTTCCGTGTGGACACCACAAGGTTAAACGACTAAATTCTAAACACACAAATTGAGCAACGTCACGAAGTAACACGCGGACGGACGCGAGATGCTTTGTTGTTCTGCCAGTAGATTGCGCGGGGGCCCGCAGAGCATTTCCTGGAGCCCGGCTCATTTC
Source organism: Cyttopsis rosea (assembly GCA_900302355.1). Taxonomy (NCBI): domain Eukaryota; kingdom Metazoa; phylum Chordata; class Actinopteri; order Zeiformes; family Parazenidae; genus Cyttopsis; species Cyttopsis rosea. Next base: position 15,929 of record OMKR01062521.1, read on the forward strand.
CACAGCAATGCTATCAGTTGTGAGCCAGAGAATATCGTTGTATCCTCAAGAACATCACCCTGCATAGTATCAAAGTCTCCTTCAACAGCTCTCCTAATTGATTCCCCAAGGAGTGCGGCGGCGCTTCACATTGGCATGACATCAGAAATTAAGAGGCAGCAGAAGCTATAGTTTCTGTTTGGGCAATTTGTACAATGACTACCCGTTCACTCACATAAACTCCACTAAAACTAAGGTAATTACAGTGGAACTTACTCGCTCTCAGCCTGCGGAGTTTGCTCTGGGAAGCGGGATGAGAGTCGAATGTAAATTTTACCTCCAAACACTGAATTCAGTCAATCACACTTGAACGCTCTGGTAAGCCACGCCGCTCTGTACAGAGGCGGCTACCTTGTCTTTTTTGTTCTTTAACCATTCCGTTTTGGATCTTGAATGAATTTTCACCCGGCGTCCTCTCCCCTAAAATACAAAAGATACTGGCTTCAGGCGGTGGCAAATTTCCGTCAATTCCATCGAGCCGGTGCAGCCCCCTACATAGAATGAGAGAGTGGTTGTTGGGTTGGACAAGTAAATAAAAATGAGCAGCACTCCAACCACGCGGGAAGAATGTGTCCGCCCTCGCGAGTGCCTAGTCATGAGAGGTTACATTAGTAGAATCAGCAAAATGAGAGGCTTAGCGAAATAAATGCCACCTGTCCTTCTCAAAGGTTCCAGTGATTATAGCATATTATGACAGTTGTAAAAAATGACCGTGATTACCGTATGACAGCCAAGGTCTTTTCCATGAATGAGCCGTGAGGAAATTACAACTCCCCTGAAGTATTCTACATTATGTTTATGATATGCCACTGTAGCAGCGAGAGTCGATCCACTGGAGTGTCATGCACTGATAGTATAACATCCATCCATCCGTCCATCCGTCCATCCGTCTGTCTGTCTGTCAGACAGTCCATCCACCTCTTACCAGAATACTACCGACTTGACTTCTACACGTTTCAGGCAGCGACCTGCATCGATTTCTCCCCCTTTATCGAGAATCGTATCTCTGAGAAATACGTAATTCAGCTTTGGTCATTGATAACAATGTTTTACTTGCTAATGTCAAACATTTAGAAAATGTATAAAACTAAATTTGTCATTTTAATTTAATACAATATTACCTTGAGGAGAGTGTGAGCAAAATGTTTTGGTTATACTGTCGGTGGCTTTGTGCATGTGAGTCTTCTAATTAATTTGAAAAGCTTAGTTGTTATTAGAAGTTATTTTGGGCGTAACTTCAAATCAAGTTGTTTGACGGCGTCATATTTATTTTTTATAATTTTTAATTTTTAATTTTCTGTGTTGAAACTTTTGAGTATCTTTTCCATATTAAATTCTAATACCGTATTTTCCGCACTATAGGGCGCACTGGATTATAAGGCGCACTGTCAATGAATGGTCTATTTTCGATCTTTTTTCATATATAAAGCGCACCGGACTATAAGGCGCATTAAGCGAAACAAAACAGTCAGATAAGTCAGTCAGTCAAACTTCATTAAACGTGTTCACAATAACTCTCAACATTGTTCAAACGTTAATGAGCGTATTCACAATAACTCTCAAAATTGTTCAGTTATCACACGTAAAATACAACACAATACACTCCCTTTTTCAGTTCATTCCTCGTCCACAAATCCCTCAAATTCTTCATCTTCGGTGTCCGAGTTTAACAGTCGGGCGATTACGGCATCCGGCCCGGATCCCTCTCGTCATTATCCGAGTCGGTGTCGTCGCCGTTACCTGGCGGTTCAGTGATGATTCCTTCGTGAAAGCTCGGACCACGGTCGAGACCGATACCTTAGTCCGGGCATCCACGATCCATTGGCAGATAGTGGCGTAAGTCGCCCGGCGCCGTCTCCCCTCTCGCTTTGTTCCCTCGGAAACTCTGTGTGGTCTTCTTCACTTGGCGCGGGTCATCTTCTTGCTTCCTCCGCTTCCGTACCATTGATTCATTAATGTTGAATTCTCTCGCAGCTGCTCTACTCCCATGTTCTACCGC
>OMKR01062525.1:0-13844 GCA_900302355.1 Cyttopsis rosea
GTGTAGTGTGATGGTCTGGGTCTGTTTTGCTGCTTCAGGACCTGGAAGACTTGCTGTGATAAATGGAACCATGAATTCTGCTGTCTACCAAAAAATCCTGAAGGAGAATGTCCGGCCATCTGTTCGTGACCTCAAGCTGAAGCGAACTTGGGTTCTGCAAAAGGACAATGATCCAAAACACACCAGCAAGTCCACCTCTGAATGGCTGAAGAAAAACAAAATTGAGACTTTGGAGTGGCCTAGTCAAAGTCCTGACCTGAATCCTATTGAGATGCTGTGGCATGACCTTAAAAAGGCGGTTCATGCTCGAAAACCCTCCAATGTGGCTGAATTACAACAATTCTGCAAAGATGAGTGGGCCAAAATTCCTCCACAGCGCTGTAAAAGACTCATTGCAAGTAATCGCAAACGCTTGATTGCAGTTGTTGCTGTTAAGGGTGGCCCAACCAGTTATTAGGTTTAGGGGGCAATCACTTTTTCACACAGGGCCATGTAGGTTTGGATTTTTTTCTCCTTTAATAATAAAAACCTTCATTTAAAAACTGCATTTTGTGTTTACTTGTGTTGTCTTGACTAATATTTAAATTTGTCTGAAACATTTAAGTGTGACAAACATGCAAAAAAATAAGAAATCAGGATGGGGGCAAACACTTTTTCACACCACTGTATCTATTCTAATCTTCAGGAACAGAGTTTGTTGTTGTGGAGGACTCCTCCTGTCTGGACACCAATGCCATTATCCTTAAAGGAACAACTGTTCTCACCTACAAACCTCGTCTGCTAGACCGACCATTCTCTGGGAGCCTCGCTGGAATTGAGGTGACAGCTCTAGCTACGATAGAACCATTTTCTGCATAATTTATAGCTAAAGTTAGCAGTGGATGTAGCAAAAAATGCTTCCATTCACTTGAGTTTATTCTTATCGGATTTGTGGGTTTTTTCCTGATGTTTCTTTTTAACCTGTGCTGTCAGCAGGCTTCGTACAACACAGGGTGTTTGTATGCCATTGCATCCAAGACAGAGTTAATCTGCAAATGGAGTTCAAATTCTCAACCTGCAAAGCCCCTCTTTATTAATCATCAAGAACCGCTTGCAATAACTCAAAACATCAGACGATAACATGTATTTGACATGTATTTTTCTGATGTTTTGACCAACCAGGTGTTCTCCTGCCGCCTTGGCAGTGAGCAGGAGACGGCACTGTCCATCATCGACCCAGTCAATGTTCAGGTGGAGCTATGTGGAAGCCCCACCTACCAAAGCAGCTCTGGCCTACTGGATGCCTTTAACATGGAGGATTTCCCACCACTGCTGGAGGTCAGGATTTAGGACTCCTTAAACATTTTAAACCCAGCCAAAAATAAACTGATAATTTATGTTATGTCTGCTATGTTGACTCTTCTATCAAAGCATCCTATCAATCACCATGCCGTCAATACATGTTCTATAAAGCCAGCACAGCCAGATAGAGTTGCCAATAATGGTAAAGTGTAGGTAGATGGCTTAAACTGCAAACAGAATATTTGCAGTTTATAATATAAAGCAAACCGAAAATAGGGTTGGTAGCCTTATACATTGCAAGCTATTGCAGACAATACAGCAGAGTGAGTGGGTGTAATGTTTATATCCCCATTATAGGGGGTAGCTTGGGGTGGACCACCCGGGTAAACCATCTTCTTGTTTGCAATAGTCTTTGTCATATTTTGCGGCCAAGTCCTGACATTAAAGTATAGGTTTTTCAAACCAGGCCAACTGTTCATAGTGCAACCTCGCTGACTGCCTTACTATTGAATGCCTGAAACATTCTGCTCTACTGCAGCTTCTCACTGCTTAAATGCAGTCCAATGCCACATATGTTTAAGCCTTTAAAAACATGAAAATATCGTACCGTCTTCCACATTGCCAGTACTGGTGTTGGCACCCAGCCTTGCTGTCAGACAAAGACAAGACACATCTGACTATGATGATTTTGATTTTGGGCACTTTAGAAATGTATATTTTCATGTTTTAAAGGCTTAAACATTGGTCCCATCCAACTGCATTTAAGCACACAGAGGAACTGCAGCAGAACAGTAAGTTTCAACAGTAGAGCATTCATCCAGGTTTCACTATGAACAGTTATAATTGATGGGACCCAACATTTTAATAAGGCTGGGTTGAAAAATGGCCAACTTCTCCTTTAATCACCTTTATTGTCAAATTATAAATTATGTAACTAGAGTGTTCTCTGGCTCACTTCTTCTCTGATCATACAGGTCCAGTTCCCTGCACTGGACATTCGTCTGTCCTACAATGACATTGAGCTGTTCCTGGCTATCGCCAAGTCCATCCCCACTGCTGGTGCTCAGCTGCCTGGTCACCCTGCCACCGTATCTGCCATCAGCACCGAACCAGTTGTTACACAAAAGGACATCTTTAGGAGCAAGACTGAGGCCCTGCTAGGTATATCCACAGAGCACCTTTTTTATTCTTATATAAGGATATGAGGATATCTATAATTTATTTTATCCATAAAATTTTTTGAAACGCACCACCTTCCCAAGACATGTAAACCATGCACAAGATGAACCCACATCCCCAAAGCACATACACACCCCCATGCACAGGCGCAAAACAGACCCACAAGTACAGGACACAGGTCACTGCATGCACAAACCTGGCTCCGGACACCAGGATTGACAGACCAAATTAGCACCAGAGCCACCCACCCAAACAGGGATTGTATTCCAATGGCCTCCTTATTTTCATCCTTGGCAAGTGGCTGTGGTATTGGTGAGATAATGCCTTCCAAAGTGTACATTATTTAGATATAATGACTTTATTCTTTTAATCCTTAGAGGGACAGATTACTCATTTGCAAGACCTTGGCTTCAAGAAGAACGATTGCAAGAGAGCCTTGGTTTACTGCAAAGGTGAGTCAAGCATACACAACCCTTTTCTGATTACTAAGAAACCTCTCTTTAAATGCACATCACTTTTTGTGTACTGAAATAACAGCAATTCCAACGTTTGTTTAATTGGGGTTCGCTTTTAATGAATTTGATATTGTTTTACCTCCTCCAGGCCAGCTGGACCAGGCTGCCACATGGCTGCTGGAGAATGCTGAAACGCAGACTGCATCAAGCCGCATTGGAGCCGGAGCCGGATCTGGATCTGACCAGGACTCAGCCGGCCACACAGCATCTTTGTCTGGGGTGGAAGTCAAGGCTGAGAGTGTGTGCATCTGCTTCATTGACGACTGTCTGGACTGCGATATCCCCCTGGCTGAGCTCACCTTTTCCCGTGAGTGGAGCTCTTTACTGTGTTACTAAGTTAAAACTTAGTTATATTTGTATGGGTAGAAAAAACATGTTTTTTATGTAGTTTTAGATTTAGTTGGCTAAATTACAGTGCAAAGTTTCATTGTGATTGATGTGACCAAAAATGACTAATGAAGAGGTATATGTAATTGCTTCCTATGATAGTATGCATTCTGCATATCACAGAAATAAATATTTTGGTACTTTTCTAAATGAAGAACCATGGGCCCAAAGTTATAAAAATGCGATGCAATGATGCTCCCAATGACCTAGGCTATTGGTATGTCTTCTTGGCGAAGGGGCCACAAGTTTAAGGAAGGACCTAGCAAAAAGTACTGTATGACAATGCGCTAATGCTGCCAGTGACAAAGGGGCAACAAGTTTATGCTGTCTGTTGATTTGGCCATTTAATTTGGAAAAGTTGTGGCAATTGCCTTGTGGGCCCACCATCTGCAAGGCAGGTCCAGTGCAATGCCCAGTGGACAGCAGACAGAGGCAAAATGGGCTAGGCGTGCTAGACCCGGGAAATGGGAGGGGGGTACTTAAAAATACCCCACCTTGTGACTCCATAGTTCTACTGGTGGACTTCAACGTCCATGTGGGCAATGATGACCTGGAGGGGGGTGATTGGGAGACACGGCCTGCCCGATCTGAACCAGAGCGGTAGTTTGTTATGAACAGTCCATGACTGTGTATGTGTTAAGTGCATTGCACCCTGTGAGACAAATAATAATTATTCGGGAATGAATGAATGACTGGTAGAGGACCCTGTCTGGAGTGAGTCAAGTCAATTCTATTTATATAGCCCTTAATCACAATACAGTCTCAAAGGGCGATTTCAACTCCCGCCTCCGGAGGAGCTTCTGCCACATCCCAAAGGAGGACATGGAGTCCAGGGGACTCCTGATTTGGCAGACAGGTACCGGCAGGCCAGAAGGACTGCAGCTGCAGTGGTTGTGGAACTGAAAGCTCGGGTGTGGGAGGAGTTTGGTGAGACCATGAAGAAGGACTTTCGGCTGGCCTCAAAGAAGTTCTGGCAAACCATCAGAAAGCAGATGTGCGACTGGACTAGTGACCGCACCTGCAGCGATCCTGCAGCAGTGAAGGCAGTGCTGCGGTGTGCGCAACAGTGCGCTACAGGAGTTTCGCTTTCTCACTTTGCTGCTTGAAAATGGCAACTTCACATAAGATTCAGAGCAGTCTCACGAAACGCCGCTATGCAATGAAAGTGATGAAAGATCCCACCTCTCCCGGCGCGCTGAGTTGAGATGTTTCACCGGCTGATCCCACCTCGTCCTGTTTCCTGGTACTGATCAGTGGTCTGTTAACTGAGTGATCAATGGCTGATCACCTGGTTTCCACTGGTAATAGAAGCCCTTCTTTTATTATTAATTATTTTTATTTAATTAAATTTTTATACAAGTAACATCCTGGAGCTGCAACTTAATCACCAGACCATCCGCACCACCATGTCCAAATCCTCCATCTGCTTTCTCGTTACAATCACCAAACAGCCTCCATGTAGTTAATAAATAGAAAAAAATTAACTCTTATATCAATCCACGGTTTATTTAAGTTAAATGCAATATTCCAGCGATCCGTCACTGCAGCAGTAGAGTTGGCTCCTTGCTTTCTCTACACACAGTTTGCCGTCTCCTGTCTACTCTAATCGAGTGAATGCAGCACAACCTATTCTCGTGCTCTGTTTGCAGTGCGCTTTGTGATCAGCACTTGGAAGCAATTGAATTGCTAGGGCAAAGCATTTAGTAATTATAGTGCACTGATGTTCAGATACTTTTGACAAACTGCCAATTATACATTTGTGAATAATACAACATAATACATTTGTGGTTGCAATGGTAATATAAACATGGTAATAATAATATAGTAATAATAATAAATTGCAATTGAAGGGACGTTTCAGAAATTTGGCTCTTGCGAAAATATTTTTTATTAATGTGGCTCCTGAGATGGGAAAGGTTGAGTACCTCTGCCCTAGATGTTGTGGGGCTGTCATGGCTGACACGCCTTTTCAATGCTGCGTGAAAAGTACCAGGGAATTGGCAGACAGGGGTGGTGGTCGTCATTTTTATAAAGGGGTGTTTTCCAACTATCGAGGGATCACACACGATAGTCGAACCTCAGATACAAGAGGAACAATACGGATTCCGTCCTGGCCGTGGAACAATGGACCAACTCTTTACCCCCTCACAGATCCTTGAGGGGTCATGGGAATTTACCAGACCAGTCTCCATGTGTTTTGTAGACTTGGAAAAAGCAGATGACCGTGTGCCCCGAGGGGTTCTCTGGGAGGTACTACGGGAGTATGGGATACTGGGGCGGCTGCTGCGGCACATTCAGTCCCTATACAACCGGACTGTTTGTATTCTTGGCGGTGGGGATGAGAGTCAGCATCTCCAAATCCGAGGCCATGGTTCTCTCCCGGAAAAAGGTGGCTTGTCCCCTCTGGGTGGAGAGAGAGCAGTTGACCCAAGTGAAGGAGTTTAGGTGTCACGAGTGAGGGTAAGAGGGAATGTGAGATTGACAGACGGATGGGTGCAGCATCTGCAGTAATGCAGGCACTATACTTGACCGCTGTGGTGAAGAGAGAGCTGAGCCTATCGGCTTGGCGATCCGGGAGGAGCTCAGAGTAGAACCACTGCTCCTCTGCATCGAGAGCTGACTGGGAGGAGACCCTGGGGCCGACCAAGGAGCCGCTGGAAGGATTATATGTCCCAGCTGTCATTGGAACGCCTTGGAATCCCCCAGGAAACACTGGAGGAAGTTGCTCGGGAAAAGGACATCTGGGCTCCGGACCTGACACATGAAGATGGATGGATGGAAGTTGTGGAAGTGGCAAAATTGCAAACCCTCGCAAATATTGAAGAGAATTTGCATTATTTTGATCCCAAAATTATGAAATTTGTGAGTGGCAATTTCCAGGGTTTATTTCTGTTGTGCTTTTGTGCTATAAAATCTTTTTAATGTGATGTTTTCCATTGTACTGTACACCCTGTAACTGAGTGACCTGGCCACACACACTGCATTAGCATCTGTCACTGCAACAATATTTAGCCCATAGATAGACCGGGTCTAGTGGTATCTTATTTATATGACAATATATGGTTCTTAAAATAAGAGGGAGCTAAATGGCATGTAATCTTCAACCTTCTTCAAGCGACATGTCAGACATATTGATGTGCAACATAAATATATAGTGGGAAAATTATGTCAGTAGCCCAGCACAGCAGGTACACCAAGTAACAGGTTCTTCAACAAGGTTCTTCTTGTGGCAGGGCTGTATGTGCTGCAACGCATTGGGTCCACCCAGGAGGGCAATGCCAGCTTCACCCTCTCTGGAGACTTCTACAACAGGGAGCTCTCTGGTAAGTAGGATTAAATGGCAGTAGCAAAGCCTGAGTTCTATGTTCCACAATATGGAGAACTTATTTTCGCACATGGGGGGTGATATCGCCATCGCAGCATTGTAAATCAGTACCCATTTTGAATTGTTTCCAACAAAGTCACTTTCAGAGGAATGTGTTCACTTGAGTGCCATGATGGTAATGCTTCTGGCAGACTTGGCTTGTTCCACCATTAGTTAAGTGTCCTCTGCATAGCCATGATGGAAGTAAAGGAAATCACAGGACTGTGGCATTTGGTGAACAGGGAGAACTGCAAGAGCAACAGAAGTGAGGGATAAATCTATTTTAGTATTTTTCTTGACTCCTTTGAATTCATTTTTTTGTAGAAACTATTTTAATTATATTTTTGCTTAATTAGAAAATTCTTAAATCAAGACCATACAAACGTAGATGGACAAAAAATGACTTTTCTGAAAATCAAGGCAAACATTGTCCTAAATATTCTCTTCTTCAAGCATTAATATCCTCTTTCAAACCTATGTATTGAGACCCTAAAGTAAAATGTATTCATTGGTTGAAAATGTATGATTGATTTTGTATTTCTAGCAAGACGTTTCTTCTTTTTACAGTGACTTCCATTCAGTCAGAAGTTTGGAAGCATCTAGTAGGCATTAGCAGAACTGCAGTTTATAGCACTTCTGTATTGGTTTAAAAACTCTGTAATGGTAATAAACAAGTTTTTTTCTTTTAGGGGAACACATTTTTTTGTGTAGTTTTAACTGAAAAAATAAGTCATATTTTATTTAATATAAAAAGTATTTTAGGGATAAGAAAATCAAAAAATCAAAAGTCATCAATTCATATTTCTTATGTTAATAAATAAATAGATAAAACTCACTTAGCGGAACCAATTATGCAGTTTGTGGTTCTGTAGGACTGTGTTTATAGCACATTTATACTACTTGGTCTGTACTTTTGTTGGATTACTTATTTCATATTATTGAATTGTCTTCTGTTAAATTGTTGCCTAATTGAATCGGAAATGCACTTGAATAATTAATAGCCATATTTAATATAAAGCTTGTTGTGTGCGTTTTGTTAAAGCAACATTATGTAACTTTTTTACCTTAACATAACAGCTTCATTTTGATGGTATACTGACTTGTAATGGAGAATATGGCATCTCTTTCACCCCTCACCCCAACGCCTGTTCTGGCACTATGTTCGGGTACGAAACCGCGGGAAAAGTGTGTTATGCACAGCACTACATCACTTGTCACTACGGATATTAGGGTTGCCGCAGTAACCGGTGTTACACAGTGTTGGGCATACAACAAGCCCCGTCCCTCCCCGCGAGGAGAGAGACGCTTTCCAGCGAGGTCCGTGCACAGGGCGCTGTAACCTAGGTGTACATTGTATTTGCCTTTGTAACATAGACTTATTGAAACATGACCAATAAGGTTCAAATTTGTCCGGTAAATAAATTCTTGGACCATGAAGAAAATATCTGGGCGGGTTTTACAACAGCGGTGTGTGTGGGGGGGCGTGGTTAGCCAGAGTCTGGACTGATTATTACCTCGGCTGCCAGCACCAGGTGTGGGGTCTTGATGTGATTCCAAATTCCCATACCTGGTGCTTAAATGTTTGTGTGTTTTTGTTAGTTGGGGTCGGAGCCACGGAGGAGCAAGTGGTGGCTGGCCGATAAAAGTGAAAACACGGTGTCAGTGAGACACTCTGTTATGATTGTGATGAATTACATGGTCCCCACATGGTGTAAAAGTGCAATTGCACTCAGAAACTGTAGGGGCAAATGCCAAAAGTTACATAATGCTGCTTTAAGACAGAATAGGATGCAAATTATTCTTGACTTCTAGACTAGCTTTTCATTGCAAAGATAGCCTTTTGCCAAGGCCTACACAAAGCAGCCGACCCAAAGCCTACATAAAGCAGCCGACTCAAGTGGCTCATTCGTATTGGTCTGTAATCTCTCCGTTCATTTTCAATTTCCAAGGGGCCATTACCAACGGGCGCAGACCAAAATGTATGTGGACACAATTGGATAGAGCTACAACCAATCAGCAACAACGACGTGTGTGACGTAGGCTGCATACCTGCTGGTTAGCCGGTTAGCGCTAGAAACTCGCTCCAATTGGATAGACCTACAACCAATCAGAGTAGCAACACGTGGGACGTAATACTGAGCGACAGAAGATGGCGACTGTGATTGGCCCGACCATAAAATTGCCAGGTGGAAATCTGTTAGTTAGTAGCTAGTATGGATGGAGGTCAACAAGGGACAGAGTTATAGTGTAATTATAGTTGGATAATTGTTAAGGATTGGCATCACAGGTTGGGAGTAACTCCTGTTTGCAATGTGGCATCTAGATCACTCCACTATATGCCCTGATTGCAAAAACAGCACAGATGAAATAAAATGAATCAAATCAAATATGCGGTTCATGAATCACATTTCCATACCGGATGAGTCGAGGCTCGGGTTACCAATGACTTCCACCGGTACTGTTGGCCAGCAGGATGCTGGTGTAATCTATGCTACTGTAGGGCCAGGGATAAGAAGAGGGGGAAGGCATGTCCAGAGTCAGCAGGAGCGGAGGAAGGGTAGGAGGGTGGAGGTGAGAGTCGGAACTTTGAACCTTGGCACTATGACGGGTAAAGGGAGAGAGCTGGCTGATATGATGGAGAGAAGGAGGGTAGTTTTACTTCATTCCGAACTCGAGTTCTTACTATGCCATAAGCTGTCTCCAGATATCTGGACCACCAGGGTATCCATAATAAAGCCCGCCCCCCAATATTTATAATGGGTCACAGCCTGTCCCTCTTCCTCTTTGCTTATTCGGCTCTCCGCTGCTGGAAGCAAGCCCTTTGATCTAAAAGAAAAAGGTTCATAAAAGTATTTGGGTGATATGTCTTCTGCGGATTTAAGAGCACGTGGCGCATTGGAGGATCAGTGGCCTGCCTAGCGGGAGGCCTGGTTCGATCCCAGCCAATGCATCACTCTTTTCCATTACAATGCAACGGGCTAGCCTGGGGCTAAGCTAACACTAGCCTCTAATGGTACGGCCCCGCGTTTCTAGGCTGCTGCTCGGGGAGATCCGCCACCGTGCCCCCACCCAAGTCACTCTCGTACTGCCGAATGGCCGACCCTCGAGCATTGTCTTGAGGCCACGCGCGAACGCTGAGGGAGATTAGGAGGAGATGTCTATTCACTAGGAGCTGCGTGACTTTTACGCAGGCTCCGACGAGCAGGAGGGGGAAGGAGAAGAACCAGAGCTGGAGGCTCAAGGGACACCTCATAAGCATTCCCAAGGACCGTTCCACGAGGATGGAAGCGGAAGCCCACATCAATCGGCATCTATATGGTCCCCAAGTGCGTCGCGGAGCCAGAGCAGCTAACCCCGCTGGCAGAATGAAAGGATGGGACAGACATCCTTTCCACCTGCCTCAGCAGCCCTCCGCATCAGCGGTGAGGGACAAGAAGGCTCAGAGGGATTCGTGTTACTGGACCGTCAGTTCGACCTTGAGTTTTATCACAAAAGAGACAATTGTTTGTACCAAGTCCCATGCCAGCGAAAGCCGCTAATGTACACACACACCATGTCTCCACTCACCCTCCATTTTATTTTCCCAGTGTGTCCCTGTCCACTCGAAAACCTGAGTGTCATGACCCGATTTTTTTCACATACCAATTGTGGATAGACCCAAGGAAATATCTGAGGTTTGCCTTTCAAGGGATTTGTGTTCTCCCTTTCGTTTGCCCCCAAAATATTCACAATTTGTGTGGAGACAGCTATTGCCCCTCTGCACCCCAAAGGAATTAAAACCCTGTCATATCACTGTCGATCTCCTCTTAAGAGAGAGTTCAAAGGATTTGACACACTCTCACACAAGTGGCACTGCTCGATCATCTCCACATTCTGGGGTTTCTAGTGAATTGGGAGAAAAGCGCTCTGATCCCAGCTCAGCACACTGTGTATCTGGTTCTCGATTTGAACTCCCGGTGCGTGTCTGACATGGACAAGGAGACTGGCTATGGTCACCGCACTGTCCCACCGCAATATCGCCAGGGCACATCGAGTTATGGTTTTGCTGGGCCTGTTGGCAGCTGCCTCAGCTGCAGTCCCACTGGGTCTGCTCAGAATGAGAACCCTGCAATGCCGGTATATCAAACAGCGGGTGCACCCATACAGGGACCTCTCCTGGGTGCTGACCATTACACAGGTGTGTTGAGACAGCCTGGGGTTTTGACTGAGCCCCATCCACCTCATTCGGCTTCGGCTAGAACCAGTAACACTATGGATTGTGTTAAAGACTGATGCCTCCCTTTACGGCTCGGGCGCCGTATGCGAGGGCCAAACGGTCAGCGGTCGCTGGGGGGCCGCAGGATCCATCACATCAAGAAGAATTCTGGAGTGAGTTAGATGAAGTGGTGGAGAGTGTACCCCAGGAGGAGAGAGTGGTGATTGGAGGGGCCTTTATGGGCAGGTTGGTGAAGTGAACAGAGGTGATGACGATGTAATGGGTAGGTACGGTGTCAAGGATAGGGATGTGGAAGGACAGATGGTGGTGGATTTTGCGAAAAGGATGGAAATGGCCATGGTGAATATGTATTTCAAGAAAAGGGAGGAGCACAGGGTGATGTATAAGAGTGGAGGAAGGTACACAGGTAGACTATGTCTTATGCAGGAGGTGCAACCTGAAAGAGATTGTAGACTGCAAGGTGGTGGCAGGAGAGAATGTACTGTAGCTAGGCATCATCAGATCTAATACTTATAATACAGTGAATATAGATCAGCTGAAAGCTGCTGAATTTGAGGTCCATTATAGCATTTGCAAAGAATCCTTATTTGCATATAACAATGGTTTGCATGCTGCAAGAGCCCAAGATTTTTACAGAGTGAGAGTAACCCTAGAAGACAGTTTCCCACCATTGACTAATGTTTCCACCCCCTGTTCCTGACATTTTAAACAAAGCATCTGTTGAAAAATGTGAGGAATTGGCAACGTCTTTAGTTTTTTACAAAATCACAACTATCAGTAGTAGAGTATTACATCAGCTGCTAAAAGCAAGCGTTCATGAGGATATTTACTACTATTTCTGTTGCAGAGCTCTGTAGGATTGTAATAGAGTAAATTCAGCTCTCTTGAACCTGTCCCTACTATATTTCTAAAAAGTTTTCAGTACTGTCAATAGTAATAGGCTTTTAAAACTGGTTTTGTGAAACCGCTCTTGAAGAAACCACAGTTGGATTTTGGGGTACTAAGTACTACAGGCCCATATCAAACCTTCCCTTTTTAAGTAAGGTAACCTTTAAAAATTAAAACAACATTTTTGAGAAGTTTCAGGCTAATCAGAGCACAGAGTTGCCCAAGGGAGCTGACTTAGGCCCTTGCCTTTCTCACTTTACATGCTTCCATTGGGAGATAATATCAGAAAAGAAGATGCCAATTTCCATAGCTATGCCAATGATACACAACCATACATGTGGAGCCAAATCATGCAGATGCAAGCACCTACTTGTCCATCAATGATAGCTGAAGCTGAATACCTGGATCAAATCAGAATTAACAAGCCTGGGTGTTATTCTAGATTCTGATTTAAGCTTCAACTCCCATATAAAGGTGACCCCAGAACAGCATTCATATAAACATTGCCAAAATACGGCCCTTCCTAGCTCAGAAATGCTAAAAAGCTAACTCATTCGATTGCACTATTGCAATGCCCTTTTTTGTTATCCTTCTTATAAAGTTCATTTAGAAGCTCAGACTTATTCTAACTCAGCAGCTAGACTTTTAACAAAATAAGCATGCAGGTTCTATAAGCATTTTCAAGCGAATGCTAAATCTTATCTTTTCAGTTCCGTCTTTAGTCAGGGATTAGGCTTTCCGGCACATCTGAATATGATTATTTACTCATACCAGCCACTGATTATTCAACCATGAAAAATATCAGTTTTGCACATTCCTCTTGTTGCCGCAGGTTATAGCACCATCTTGTGGATTCAATACCATGCTGTTGGACATCGACAGTCAAGGAGTCAAGTACAAGACATTTATAAAGAAGGAAACCAAGACAATGAAAGAAAAAAATAAAGGATTATACTGTAGTGTTTATTTAGTTTCACTCCATTTCAACGGTATTTCAGTTGGCTTTAGATGACCCGATTTTAATTTCAGTTTGGCTTTGATTTGGAGAATGGATTTGGATTGGTTTTTATTTTAACATTCTTCTTTTTATTTTTAGTTCATGACAAATTTGTTAATTATCTTGGTACCCACCTAATGCCAATTTGATCCAATTGTATTGATCCCTGTGTTGCCTGTGTGTGGCCAGGCTGGGAGCCCTTCATCGAACCCTGGCCTTGCTTCCTGTCGTGGCAGCAACAGGCAGCTGGTCGCCTGCATCCCCCACGTCTCAAGATGGGAGTTCGGGCTAAGCAGAGACTAGACATCAACATCACGTCAGTCCTCCTGGGTGAGTCACAGACATACTAATTCCCAGTTAAAGGTTGACTATTTTTCAACTCAGGCTTTATTAACATGTTGGTTCTCATAATTTATAACTTTTCATAGCACAACCTCGTTAAAAACATAATATTTACTTTTTGACAATGGGAAGCTCACAATCAAAGTATTCAAAGTATTCATTTAAGCTGGAGTCCGACTACCACAGCTCCGACCCCAGACGCATGTGGCGTGGACTGCGCACCATCACCGACTACAAAGGGAGGAATAGGAGTGATGACCAGCCCGTCGCCTCTCTTCCCGACGAGCTCAACACCTTCTATGCACGGTTTGAGGCGAGCAACACCATCCCTGCTGTAAGGCTTGCTGAGGACCAGGATGACTGCACTCTGTCCCTGTCCACGGCTGACGTGAGGAGAGCTCTCAAGAGAGTAAACCCTCGGAAGTCGCCAGGGCCGGATGGCATTCCAGGCCGTGTCCTCAGAGCGTGCGCCGATCAGCTGGCGGAGGTATTCACCTCCATATTCAATCTCTCCCTGATCCAGTCGACAGTCCCCACCTGCTTCAAACAAACCACCATTGTACCACTACCCAAGAAACATCCCATCACCTGCCTGAATGACTATCGCCCTGTAGCACTGACCTCTACCATCATGTGCTTCGAGCGGCTAGTCAGCACCAACATCTGCTCCTCCAT
>OMKR01062533.1:2819-15851 GCA_900302355.1 Cyttopsis rosea
AATATTCATTTGATTTTTTATTGTTTTTATTTTTATTTCAACACTTTGCACTGCTATGAAATGGTATTTCCAGAGATATGTTGAGGCAACAAAGAGATATGTTGAGGAAACTAAGAGATATGTTGAGGAAACTAAGAGATATGTTGAGGCAACAAAGAGATATGTTGAGGAAACTAAGAGATATGTTGAGGCAACAAAGATATGTTGAGGCAACGAAGAGATATGCTGAGGAAACTAAGAGATATGTTGAGGAAACTAAGAGATATGTTGAGGAAACTAAGACTGCTATGAAAAGGCATTTCCAAAGATATGTTGAGGCAACAAAGAGATATGCTGAGGAAACTAAGAGATATGTTGAGGAAACTAAGAGATATGTTGAGGAAACTAAGAGATATGTTGAGGAAACTAAGAGATATGTTGAGGAAACTAAGAGATATGTTGAGGCAACGAAGAGATATGCTGAGGAAACTAAGAGATATGTTGAGGAAACTAAGAGATATGTTGAGGCAACAAAAGGATATGTTGAGGCAACAGAGATATGCTGAGGAAAGAGAGATATTCCCTTGGGATAATAAAAGTATCTCTCATCTCATCTCATATTCTGAGGTAACAGAGATATGCTGAGGTAACAAAGATGTATTGAGGTAACATATATATTGAGGTAAAAGAGATATATTGAGGTAAGAGAGATATGCTGAGGTAACATAGGTATATTGAGATAACAGAGATATAGTGTGAGGTAACAGATATATTGTGAGATAACAGATATATTGTGAGATAACAGAGATAAGTTGAAGTAACAAAGATAAATGTTAAGGCAAGGAAGAAATATGAAATGGCAAAAGATAATGCAATTATCTGAAAAGATGTCACATGTTTCTCTCCGAGATATATTAAATTTAGAAAAAAATCATAAAAGTCATCCAAATATCACTATCCAAATTGGTTAAATATCCTTACACAAATAAGTTAAAAAATAAAATCCACCCATGGGTGGCTGACTTGCCATGCATGGGTAACCCATGTATGTCTTACCATTACAATTATTTTTATTTTAATTTAGCTGTATTTTTTTATAAATCCAAGTTGAAAAGTATTCCCAAACACCGATGTTAGGAATTTAGCAGACATGTTTTTCTTTTAATTTCACACAGTTGCTGCAGAATGATATTTTCAGGGCAGAGGAAGGCGACCTATTACTGCTTCAGCCTGTTCCAGAGAGCAGCAGCCCCACCAGTGCTTTGGAGTTCACAGTCAAAATACATCAGACGTAATTGCTGGTCTGTCAATATGTAGATTAAAAGTTGTTTTCCTTCTTCCAAAATTTCACCCCTGTTTATGTGCTTCAAATCTTTGAAATGTAAGACCTTTTCTGGGGCTTTCAGCATTTGGAAGAAAGTGCCTATTATGCAATGTGTTTATGCCTAGGGTGCTTCTCTCGCATCCTTTGAGTTTTCATTAGCTCGGAGGCAGCCGGCAAAATATAGGAGAATGTTCTGAACAGTGGATTCTTCGTTCCGAGATTTGTGGCTTTCTCGATGCCCGGAAGCTTATGTTTTCCCTGAGAAGCTGATCCGATATTTCCATTTAGTTTTGGCAATGTGGTTGGTTCACTGTAGAAAAAAAGGAAAGTGTGAAGAATGAATTCAAAGGCACAAAAGTAATCTTAAAAATCTTGAAATTTGCTTAATTGAATTTGATTGCGAGTCATTATCGTGTGCGCAGGCATGCCCGCCCCCCCCTCGCCTCTCTCCCTCTCCAACACATATATTATGCTTATCTTAGTGATGAATAAAGAGTAATCAAGAAGGTGGTTCGCCATGTACCTTTGCGTCTTAAGATGTGTTGCCCCCAGCGGTGAGGCATCCTGCATGAACCTCTGCTCTCCTGCTCTTCTACCCATAAAGAGGATTTTAAATCGTATCCATGTTGAAAAGGGCAGACATCTGTTGATGCACAAAAAGCCTGTATTATCATTCCCATAGGGTTAGGGTTGTCACAGTAATAGTCCTTCTCCAGAAATCATTTCCCCCTCTCCTTTAACAGCAGATTGTTATGGTCCTGTCATTCTGGAGGACGTTTTAGAATAAACATATTATCCATAGGGTGACGCTTTGGTTAATGTGTAGGTCAAAATGTGTCAGGTATTTTCTTCAGACAGCTTATATAAATGGAATTTTGACAAATTTCTATGAATTACTGGGAGTATTGAGTATTTCAATATTGGTTCCACTCTCTCTTGTCATTTTCAGGTATTGTCAAAATCTGGTATTAAAAGGCATGTTTTCTGTCAGCAGTATGTTGAGCTTGGAGCTTTAAAATTCTATAGTATATAAATGCATAGTATACAATTACAATAACCTATGATTTGTATGCTGTTTATGATGTGTATTGATTGTATGATTGATCTGTAAGATTCATATTATTAATGTTGCTCACTCAGCATCCATTGCAGTCTGGTCATCCTGGAAAGGTGATTCCTCCTTCTGTGCACCCTTCCCAATGTTTCTTCCTGTTTTTCCAAAGGGTTTTTATGGGAGTTGGAGGTTCAGACTATGGGGATGTCATTGATTTCTCTGTGAGACTGTATTGTGATTAATGGATATATAAATAAAATTGACTTGACTTGACTTGACTTGGAATTGGGCCTCTAATAACTCTATATCTCTATTTATATCTCTAAGGTAGAATCTCTTGTCTGTCTGTCTGTCCTTCAATTATCTCGACAACCGTTCATCCGATCTACTTCACACTTGGCAGGTGTATTGCTGGGGCCCCAAGGATGTGCAGTGTAGTGCAATTTGGTGCAATTTGGACACATGACACATGTGATATTAATAAACTTTGAATAAACAAGCGAACAGCGAGCAGCTCAGCTCTGTGCAGAAGTGGGGTGGGGCTTCAGACCTCTGCAACTGAGTCACTTACAGTACATCCACAGTGCAGCCTGTTCCAAACAGTGCAGCCCGTTCAACAAATCATCAGCATGTGCATATCATGAGATGTTTGAAAATATCCAAGGATATACAGTATGTTGAGGCATCAGAGAGGTATGTTAAGGTAACAAAGACATATGTTGAGGTAGCAAAGACATACTGTATGTTGAAGTAACAAAGGGACATGGTGAGGCAACAAAGGGACATGGTGAGGTAACAAAGGGACATGGTGAGGTAACAAAGGGATGTGGTGAGATAACAAAGGGATGTGGTGAGGTAACAAAGAGATATATTGAGGTAACAGGGTAGATTGTTAGCAGCCAATATAAGATGTTATACTGCTGGAAGAGATTGGGTCACACAGTGTATGTGACCTATGTTTGTTTTTTGAAACATAAAGGAAAAGTAAAAAATTTCCCTGTATACAACATAGAGATTCTAAATCAACCGATGTTGCCATTTGCCTGTTTTGTTAAAGGTATAAAGAAAGTGGCCAATTTTAGAGTGAGTTTTCACAGTGACAGTCCACATATTATCTCTAGTCCAATTGTCAGCCGATCCCCTGCTCTCCCCAAAACCTTCTCACTGGCCCCAGGCAGTAGGACACATCTCTCCTCGAGGGTTCAGCTCTGAAAGAATTTATTCTACCAACTAATGTGCATTCCTAGCTCGAAATCCCCTTAAACCTAGTTTGAAAGGATAACAATGTGCATTGGGTTTGGTGTATGTTCGCTTGGTGTGTTATTGGTCGCATTTTTAATTGCTTCTATTTTAGCGCACATTATTTGCAGCAGCTTTGCATATGGACATTATCTTAGTCTCTTTTAAATTCAGAAAAAGGAAAAATACAACCTCAAACCAGAACCCCTCAATCTGCAAAACATTGTGCTCAGCATTTGTCAGTATTCACTGATGCTGCAGTCATGCATGGAAGGCAGAAACTGTAAAAAGAAAAAAATGACCCCGTTCTCATTCCCTGAATACCACGGGGGCGGAACCTCTGTCTTGGCCCTGGTAGAAAAAGGCTGAAGGGTGTTGCCCCGGTGAGGCCTTAAGTGACAGAATCGAACTCTCAGCACATCAATCAGGGGGCGGTGCAGACGGAGCCCACCGCCATGCCACTGGGCCACCGTGCCACCGGGCGGCCATGATGGTGGTGGCACAATTAGCTGGGGAGTTCTGGTCTTCTCTCCGACCGCGTCCTCATGACTCCTCCTCGCCCTGCCGGTTGACTTCCCTGTCCGTCAATGTGCAGCTCTGTGAAATGTGTGGCAGTGGGCTGTGAGCGTCTCCAAGGAAGGTAAAGCTATATATAAATATACAGTATATATACAGTATATGTGGCCCGACAGTGTTGGAGCCGTTAAAGAAAACTCTTGCTTATTAGATGGAAACATCAGCTAGGAGAGCTGATGACCTTTTCCTCTACATCTTACTTAACTGCTCCCTCGTGGACTGTAGCTGTTGAAATATTGAATTTTTTTTTACCATCGCTAACCCTTTTTCAAGAAACAATTAGTGTAGAAACATTTAGTTCCGTCCATCCCTACAGTGCCCTAAACTGTGTCACGCTGTTGTCGCCGTTGTTGTTTTTGTAAAGACCAATTAGGAAATACTTGGGAAGTTATCGTGACATCTATGAATTGTGGAACTTCAGGTGTCAGCCGGTTTATTATGACGTAAGAAGATACACCGTGGCAGGAAATCGATAGAGAGTGTAACTCTCCATCCGAACAGGTCGTTTCTCTTTTGGTTTGTCTGCTTTACCGCCTTCTCACGGAGCGGGGCTGCAGGGTCGGACTCCGGCCAGAACGTACCCTGAACCGCTGGGGATTCACTGGAATTTCCAAGGACATGAGGACGTCCACCCGGGCCTCATGTCGGAAGGACAATCTCTCTGTGCCACCAGAAAATTAACTGTTATTCAGGATGGTGGGGTAGTGTCGGAACCGAAACCACACCGATGTTCTTGTTGTTTTAAAATAAGAAATGAGGCTTCCATATGTCTTCTCTAGAAATGATTGCTCTATTACTGTATGCCACTTTTTCATTACTGTTACTACTGTATGCCACTTTTATTAGTAATGCTTAGTAATGCACTTTTAAATAAACTGCCACCTGCCATATTGGACTCACTGGTCACTAGTTAGTATCTCTTTCTTGACTGCATTGTATTTTGCTGTTATTAAAGCCTGAATTTCCCTCCAGGGATAAATAAAGTGTTATCCTATATCTTATCTTATCTGTATTCACCAGGAATGCTTGCCTTTTGTTGATGTAAATCCTGTTTCTTTTCACTAAGAAACATTGCCAAAATCAAATCTGCACTTTCTTTTCAAGGTCTGGAAAAAGTTATTCATGCTTTTGTCTCCTCCCATCTTGATGTTTGCAATGCACTGCTCACCACCCTCAGTCGCTCTTCTGTGTCCCGGCTCCAGTTGGTCCAAAATGCGACCGCTAGATTTTAACCAAGACGCGATGTAGGTCACACATCACACCAGTGTTGGCCACTCTACATTGGCTGCCCATCAACTGCAGAATTGATTTAAAAATGATCTTAATCACATATAAAGCACTACGGGCTGGCCCCACCCCCCCATTACATCTCGGAACTACTGTGTCCCCTGGCCACAGTGCGGTCACTGAGCTCTCTCAGGTTCTGGCTGTCCCAAAATTGAGACTAAAAACGAAGGCTGACTGAGCTTTTGCAGTTGCAGCTCCCACTCTCTGGAACCGTCTTCCCCTAGTTATAAAAGTTTTGTAATGTGTGTTTTTCCTTCTGTGCAGTTATTATTGTTTTTATCGTGTTACTTTCTGAATTTCTGTCTTTTTGGATTTTTATTTTCTTTAATGTTTTCATTGTACATCACCTTGTAACTCATAACTCAGTTTCGAAAGGAGCTTTATAAATACATTTGACTTACTTACTTACTACTTAGAGTGGTAAGTAAACTTCACACTACTTCCCAAAGAATCAGCCTGAAACCCCAAATAAACTTGTGGAATTTTTCTGATGAAGACAACATTTTCTTGATGTCAAATTTTACAAATACAGTAAGACAGATTAAAAGGATAGGTGGCTGACATTTGTGAGTAGTATCTAGTACAGATGCAGATTACAATAACCCCAATTCACATTCATATCACAGAAATTGGAATACAAATGTAAATACATGAATCTTAATATTATTCATGAATATTGGGATTTGCCAAGTCTTTGAGAGGAAAATGCAGACTTTCGTATGATAATTGAACCTTCAAGTACCAGTTCGCTTCAATTCAATTGTACATAAATATAGATATATATATACCGTATATAATGTATACCTCCATATTGCATTATTGCAGATGTATATAAAAATATTGTAATGACCCTGGATGTATTGTGTTGTTAATTGTTGTTATAAAGTGTTTAATGTGAGCGGTGCAGATGCCTCGCGAGAGAGAATGGACATGCGCAATCTGTGGGAGAATGTGTGGTGACTCGTGGTTGGTTTTATCGGTGTAGGTTATGGCCAAAGGAGTAACCTGGAAGACAATATTAAACCTCAGTGAGTATGAACAACCGCGTGGCTTCTTCCGCCGTCCAGTATGTCCAACGAATATTGGAAATACAATTAATTTAAAAAATAAATTCAGTTGAGTGTTTTTATTAAACTTGTAGTGTGACTACTAGTGTCGCCGGATCATGTTATGTTTAAACATTTACAAAAATGATTTGCCTTAAATTTAAATACACGACTTAATGTGAAAACAATTGTATTTCAATCAGGAGAGATTAGGTGAGAAAAACAGATATTTTTTTACATGATTTGGCAATAGGACTCCATGAAGCTGCGGAGCTTGAACAGAAATGAATATACAAGCATATGAATGGAGGAGGGATCTCGAGAAAGATCTTTCCCCCCAAAATAAATTGTTAGAGCTGGCCTTATAGCCAGTGTTACGTGCGTGTTGGCGGGCTGCTAGCAGCTCAGCAGCAGGCGGTTGCTGCGTAGTGGCAGTTGTTGGCTGCTCAGTGGCAGGCGGTTGCTGCACAGCAGCAGTTGTTGGCTGTACAGTGGCCGATGGTTGCTGCACAGCAGCAGCTGTTGGCTGCTCAGCAGCAGACAGTTGCTGCACAGTGGCAGTTCTGCACAGCGGCAGTTGTTGGCTGCACAGCGGCAGATGGTTGCTGCACAGCGGCAGTTCTCCACAGCGGCAGTTGTTGGCTGCTCAGAAGCAGACATTGCTGCAAAGTGGCAGTTGTTGCCTGCACAGCAGCAGATGGTTGCTGCACAGCGGTGGAGAGATCTTTCCCCCCAAAAGAAATTGTTAGAGCTGGCCTTATGGCCGGTATTACCTGCTTGTTGGCGGGCTGCTGGCAGCTCGGCGGCAGGCTGAAGGCGGCAGGCGGTTGCTGTGTAGCGGCAGTTGTTGGCTGCACAGTGGCAGATGGTTGCTGCACAGCGGCAGATGGTTGCTACACGGCGGAAGTTGTAGGCTGCTCGGCGGTGGGCTGGCTGCTGGAGGGACATTGCGCTTGGGAGGAATGCAAGATTAGCGAGAGATTGAATTTGCACATAACCATCGGCCCTTACTTTTGGTCAGGGCCAAAGGGATTTTTGGGCGCTGACAATAGCGACCTGGTTGGGTCGGATGTAGGAGGTGTATGCAGATGATGACCATCTGCCCCAGTTGCTGGAGGGCTGCAGACGAGATTCCTTGCATAGCGGCGGATGAGTGTCCTGAGTACTGCTGGGCCAATATTTTGCATTTGGAGAGAACTAGGTTTAGCTGGCGGGTAAACCCAGCCTTAGACATGGCTTTGTTGCCTGGGATCATGAAGAGAAGCGACTCTAGGGCCAATTTATGTCTGAGAGATAAGTACTTCAGTATAGATACATATGTAGGGGCGCCCTGGGACCTCGAAAGCTTGATAAAAAAAATACAATTATAGTCAGGGTGAAAAGATAAGTCCACTAGGGAGATATCTCTGCTTGGGTCGAATGAGTAAGTGGAAGGAAGTGAACTCGCCTGCTCTAAGGAAGCTGTAGAAAGCTAATAGACACGCAAATGTCCAAAAAAGACTAGACGAGAAATGGGTCACTGTCACTGAGTCAGACATGATCAGCTGATCCTAGAGGGACTGGCAAGTTTACAAATAGTAAATAGTGGAGACAGAGGTACGGAAGACTCTACTGCCGAGCACCTTTTGCGTGGCATCTGAAATGACACACAGAGAGAGAGGAACAAGCAAGTGGCTGAACATATTCTGGCGGGGAGCCCGGAGATTGGCTCCCCCGGAATTGAGGCTGGCTCTGATTGGATGACTGCCTGGCGGGGCTGATGATGATATCTGCTGATGATTAGGTAGTCTTCCTGACTGAATTTGCGATAAATCTCCATTTAAACTGAGAAGACGGTCGGTATTCTTAATTAGCCTTGTCACGTTTTACCAAAGTGTGGCCCTTTTTTTCCATCAACTTATAAAAACATGAAACTTCAGAAACCTTTACCGGGATTTGTTTTGATTATGAGGTGTCTTCAACCTGTAATTGACTTTGGAAGCCATGCGTACAGTGCACGCCGTCTGCGTTCCATTAGAATATCTGGCAGTCGGGATCATAATAAGGATAATCTGCTTCATTAGCAGATAAAAGCAGGTGTGGGCTGCTTGGATGCTCCTGGAGATGGAAAGAGAATTTACTGCTCCAGTGTCGTAGTGGAAATAAGTCTTCTCACATGAGTAGAGACTGGGAAAACCTTGAGCAAAAATCATCAGTTTATCGTTGTATTATCAGTCTAAATAAGTCTGCAATTGATATCCAAGACGACCTAATGTGTTTAATTTTAGATGATTTATTCTATACTAAGTAGCTTTATTGTTTATTAGTAATTGTTATGTTCATCGTCAATTGTCCTCGCCATAATTATTGGGGTTTATTATTCATATTTAAGTATATTATTTATAGTTAGGTTACATTTGTATTTGGGTTCACTGTATATTGCCAATTTATATTTTTACAAAAAAATTGGTTTATTGAATATTGCCATTAAAAAATTTTTTTTGTTGATTTTTAGGTTTATTGCATATTGCCATTTTTTAATGTTATTGCTTTATTATTGGCTATATTTTATGTGAGCTGCCGTGACACTGCAAGTTATCTATCTATCTATCTATCTATCTATCTATCTATCTATCTATCTATCTATCTATCTATCTATCTATTTATCTACTGTATCTAATGAAGTAACCAAAATAGTGGTCATGTTCTCGATTAGGGGTTTAATAACTAAGAAGGAGTTCAATTAACACTAAACAAAACCAATGGCTGCACATCTGGGCCATGCCTGAAGCCAGTCAGCGAGTAAGGTTCTCCATGAAGTTCTGAGGTTCTCTAAAGTTCTCCATTCTCCTTGATGTTCTCCAAGGTTCTCCATTCTCTATGAGCCTCTCCATGAGCTTCTCTAAGGTTCTCCATGAGGTTCTCCAATCTCCATGAGACTCCCCAAGGTTCTCCATTCTCTATGAGCTTCTCCATGAGCTTATCCAAGGTTCTCCATGAGGTTCTTCAAGGTTCTCCATTTCTCCAAGGTTCTCCACTCTCTATGAGCTTCTCCATGAGCTTCTCCAAGACTCTCCATGAGATTCTCCAAGGTTCTCCATGAGGTTCTCCATTCTCCATGAGGTTCTCCAAGGTTCTCCATTCTCCATTTGGGTTCTGCCTCTGCCTCATATCCATGGACCAATCATTGATGAAGGATACTATCATCATAAATGTGAGCCTTCACAAAACTGACCATACCCACTCACAGCCCAGGCAGACTCCTAGTGGCACGAAACACCAAACCAAAACCAACCAAAAAACAAAAGAAAACTAAGATGAAAGAGAGTTTTGCTGAGTCTGGGTTGACAAACAGGTCAGAAGCATTTTGTCTGAGAGGAATTCATTAACTGGATGGAAATACACCAAAACATTGCACGTTCTGAAGTGGAAAAAGTGCAGAACAAAGTGTGCCTGCTGGCGGTGGAGCTGCAGTCAGCGTTCCATGTCCAATTTCAGGAACATCTGCAGGTAACACAAGCCCTGCTTTGTTGCTAAACATTGTTGATTTTTTTTTTTTTTGTTGTTGTTTTTTAAGCTGGGAGCAGCATGTCTGCGTTGGAGCTGCCTGTGGTGGGAGAACACAACAAAGGGCGAACTATAGGCTCTTCTCTATGTGCCTGAATATAAATAATACCACTTTCACCGCATTTTTTTGGGTGGCTCCAGAGATGACCTGTGCATCAAAGGCACCGAGGACCCGTGTTCGTCCTAAAACAACATGAGCAGGTTATATCCATTGGTTTAGGAAGAGCAAGGAATCATCTGCATAGAGTTACAGTTCCTGAGGAAAGCTTTTGGCTCATCTTCCATTGTGACCCTGAACTGGATCAAGTTGGTTGAGGATGGATGGATGGATGGAAGAGGCATTTTAGTAACGTGTTGAAATAACTAATACCATACCATTCTACGAGTGTAGAAACGTGTCAATATGACGGTTTAATTTTTCATGCGCCCTAAATTTTCAAGGCCTTCTACGCTCTCAAGAAGCATAACCTGAATAGAACCTGAATATTGTGATATTACAATACATTTACAGCACAATACATTACATTAGGTCATTTTTCTCCAAAGCAACAATAAGTACTTTTTGTTGGTAGTATCAAAGCACCGTACGTCACAGCCACAGCTAGACCTTCTATAGGAATA
Organism: Cyttopsis rosea; assembly: GCA_900302355.1. Lineage (NCBI taxonomy): Eukaryota > Metazoa > Chordata > Actinopteri > Zeiformes > Parazenidae > Cyttopsis > Cyttopsis rosea. The sequence continues at coordinate 13,492 of OMKR01062533.1, forward strand.
CATAGCTTTAGTAGAGTTAGAGACTTTTATTCATGTATTCATTTTATATTGAGTATTTTGTGTGTCCAGATCTGAAGTATGCAGTAGATTCCTCAATGACGTCTCATTTAACGCCACAGTGTTTCGTAATAAATTAGGAGCTATATGAAAATAAATAGAATGTGGACTTGCTCTGACACCCCGAGAAGGGAGGCAGGGCGGTGGGAAAGCAGAATCAATACCTGAGGAAATAACACTGAGGCCGAGCCCCAAAAGAACAGATGAAACCTCATGCAACCTGACAGCCGCGCTAACAGCCAGCGGAAAAAAATAAAATTAATAAAAATTAAAAAGAAACCCAAATCGCACTCCCTCGTTGCCTCGTGTTCAACTTTAAATGCAACAAATAATCAGTTGAATTTGAGTCGTTTCTGGGTTTGATTTTTTTAAGATCGCAGATGGCAGATGGTTGGATGGATGGATGGATGGATGGATGGATGGATAGATAGATAGATGAGATGCTAATCTATAATTAACCGAGCTCCATTGACTCGTCTCTTTTTCGTCTTCTTGTTTTTCCATTGATAGTGTTTCTTCACGCTCGTCCGCATTAGGACGACTGGAAATATTATGTGAGTCACAGCCTTGATTCTAAAAAGATCAATATTTCATGCAGAATGGTAAATCACACTTCCCATGTTTCTTTCCTTCCTTCGTGTCAGTTTTATTCTAATGTCACGATATCACAGCATATTGTGGAATTTAGCAGCGACCACCTGCACCAACAAACTCTAGTTCTGCAGCTCCATTGTGATGACACAGGTTCAACACTCAGACTTTCAGTTTAAGGGAAAATATATACATGGATAATCCTAATTATGATAATCATAAGACATTTATGTTTATGTCGTTTTGTGAAAAAAACCCAGCATTGAATACTATTCAATGCTGGGTTTATACACTATTTCATATACATTTTTAATACATATGCATATGATTATACGCATATATGACACATCTGCATAAGATATACATGCTTTATTATATTCTTATATATCTCTATATTTTTATATTAATTTATTAATTCAATAGACATAATCAAATATCTTGTCACTCAAATCCAATATATATTGAGTTGAATTTCAGCCCTATATTCATATATTTTTACTATTATTACAAGTTCAACAATACATCAATGAGTCTGACATGGAAATTGAAATGAAATGTAGTTGAATGTAATTGAAAATGAGCATTTTGAAGTCAGGATCCTGAAAACATTTCAAACCAATGAAAAATTAAAGGCACTTTAGCTCAGTAGTGTCCACCATTTTTTTCCCAAGCGTCTTAGTATTATATATAACTAGTGCAGCGTGCACTCAAAGCATGCCTGCTCACTCATCCAAACAGCATCACGCTCTGACTTGAACTGCTGCATGTACGGTTCGGCCTCGTGAAAGTCGCGGCGACTCGTGGTGAAAAACACAGAGGAAATACACTGTTTCCCACGGGAAACAACACACCCAAGTCGCGCTTTTGGATGAACTGACGACATATTGGGGCTGTACTGCGGATGTAAGTGACTCAGTTGCAGTCCTGAAGCCCCACCCCAATTTTATTAATATTTCACGTGTCGCGTGTGCAAATTGCACCAAATTCGACAATGCACGTCCTTGGGTCCCCAGCAACACACCCGCCGAGCGTGAAGTAGATCGGATGAACGGTTGTCGACATAATCGAAGGCAGACAGACAGACAGACAGACAGAGATTCCTTCCTTTATTAGTTGGATAGTTGTAAATTTTCTTAAAATATTTTTGCTATTTGTGGGGAAGTGCTGAGCGGACGGTGTTTCAACATGTACTTGAAATGCCTCTTGGGATTTAAAACGCTAAATGTCTCATCAAAGTATTATTTTTTTCAAATTTAATTTCCTGTTTTTTTAGAAGATGCTCTCTCTCTCTCCCTCTCCTTCTCTCTCTCCCTCTCTCTCTCTGTCTCTCTTTTTCTTAAAATTAGACGTGTCCTGGATCGGCGTTTCCATCTTAATTCCGTCATAATAAAAACTTGATATGCGTGCGGAGACAGTCAGATCAGGTTAGGACATTCAAATTTTTCCCTTGTTTCAATCTCACCATATTTACTACAAATATTGAAATAGTGTGAAAGCAATTGACCTCATTATAAATAATTTAATTCACTGGATCAATACAAAAATGAAGGGATTTAGGTGTCAGATTGAAGGTGTCTGCTGAATGCATGTGTACGTGATTGTCACCAAATTCACAAAATCGAAATATCCATCCAATCCATATATTTTATGGAAAACCTCGATATTGAACATTTGACGATATTTTTGAGACGACTACTGGGGATGGAGGTGGT
>OMKR01062534.1:5184-18301 GCA_900302355.1 Cyttopsis rosea
CCCTGGACTTCTCCCTGGAGGAGAAGCTGAGTCTGGCAGATCTCACTCTGGCACTGGACAACGAGCTGCTGGTCAGTGGGAATGGGATCCACCAGGCGGCTCTCATCTCCTACAAGAACGAGATCCACTTCCTGCAGTAGGTGTGCCCCTTCTGCTTCAGTGCGTTTCAATCAGAGGTCGACCGATGGGACGGTTTACAAACTCTCGTTGTTGGTGGAACTTGGCTCTGTAGTGACCAATGGCTCCGCAGCCTCCACCGGTCACGTGGGGACCTACATCACAGAGGAAAATAATCCATTCAACTTTTACTTACCAATTTGGCGTTCTCTCTTACAAATAATCCAGCCACGTATCTTATCAATTCAAGAAATGAAATCACACACTTTAGGATCCTCCTTACCTCGGGAATATGCACCACCATGGTTTGTAAGACTGGTGGCATTTAACAATGTAACAGGACGTGCAACAGAAGTAATTCTTCCTGGCCAGTCATAAGCCACAGAACAGCGCTGCGCCCATTGTAAATAGAACATATTCCAACGATGTATTCCACCAAATCACACTTCAGCGGGACTCCAGACATTTTGCGACCAGTTTTCTTCAAGGTGCGAGTGATTGTTTTTCAAAGCACGGGCACGGACGTTTAGAAAGGCAGATTAGAATGCCATAAATTGATTCATTTATTTGGTAGCACTAGAACTAACATCAGCGCAACACGTGTCAGCTCTGCTAGCATCAACGTGCAGCAGCATAACAATGCCGCTTAGCTCTGTCGTGCTGCCTTCAAGTGCTGTTTGAGATGCTATCGTGCTGCGTTCGAGTGCTGTCGGAAATGCTATCGTGCTGCCTTCAAGTGCTGTCAGAAATGCTAGCTTGCTGCCTTCAATCGCAGTGCTTTTTCCTGCTCCAAACGATGGTTATTATATTGACCTTTTAAAATCCACTATCGGCTGACCTCTAGTTTTAATGCGATGTTGACTATGGATGAGCTGGACCAATCACAACTTTCACTCCAAGCAGAGACCCACGTCTGCCTCGTATCGTACACGGGCAGCGCATTCTGAGTGATTTACTTCCTTCTAATCCAGTTTAATCTACTCTGTACAAACACATCTTGAATGTCAGCAGCACAGAGGTGTTTGAATAATACATCTCTATAAAACGGAGATGTATTATTCAAACTGAGAGTGGATTCACTTGGAAGTCATTTTCCCTTCTGGCTGTCCGGCTGTTTTGTAACACAGCTTCAGTCTTGGCCCTGGGGCTGAATGAATGAATTGATTTCTTATTGGAATGGATCGCTGTGCTGGAAGCAGAGACAATATCCTGTGAATGATGACTGTCAGCTGCCTCCAGAGCTCGCTCCAGTCGTACTAATAGCGATGACCTGTGTACACTCCGTCTAGTCAGGGCTGGATATTGTTTACTCTCTTTCAAATATGAAAATTAAGACGCCGTCGTGTCACGATACACAAGTTTTATAGTCTAAATTAATCTATGTAGTTAAGGAGATATCTGAAGAGATCTGAAATGTCTGAAAATTATTTTATTTGACAAATTAGAGTGTTTTTGTTTGATGTCACACTATATTAGTTTACTTTATAGTAAACTAATATATTTTAAGGAGATATTAACATGAAGGAAAAAGGCCATTGTCCAATGAAATATCGCCCCCTGCAGGACAATGTAGAAGTTGTCTTGGCAGACAATTTTTTTGACAATTTCAGACAATTTTTTTGTTTATTCCAGTGAATATAAAAACACACTGAGACAGAAGGATGAACACCTTTTCAACAACCATATATCTCGTTTTATGGACTGCCTATCTATCTGAGAGGTGGTTCAGCTTTTGTCACATATTGTGTATTGTGTGTGTGTGTCAGGGTGCTGGCGGAGCAGGCGTGCAGGGAGCGTGACAAGGTTAAGGGTGACTTGGAAATGGCCGACCGTCGAAACCTCCAGCTGGTCAGGGAGGTGGACGACCGCCACGCCAGCATGGAGACGCTGAACCAGAGCAAGATCAGGTAACAATAACATCACTTACTGTCCAGAGCAGAGAACTCAACCCGGTGATCCCAGACGTACCACCTCACGGGGGTTACCATTAGAGATGGTACAGCACAGGGATGTAAAGACATTTCTTCCATTGATTGGTGGCCAAGTTAACAAAGGAATTGCATCAGATCCAAGGTCCTGTAACCTGGTGCAGTTTTGGAGAAAATTTAACAGTTATTTTATAGTCAGTGTTTTATTATGAACATATAATAAAATTTTCCATTAAAGAACAGTTACAAAAATGTTTGTATGCCGTCAATTATAGTTCTTATAGAAAGCAAATCGGAATCAGCCAAGAAAATTGCCATCACTGCATCTCTAACTCAAACCCTTTTTATAAACGGATTATCCTGGTATAAACCCTTTTTAGTAAAAATAATAGCACAAAATAGTAAAAAGTAATAGTAAAAAGTAAGATATATGCATTGTAATGTGTAGTTGAGTAAGTTCCCTAAAATTAAACTACTTTGAAAGTTGGTTTGTGTTCACTATGAGACGCAGCGCTTCCGATTCAACAGTTTGATGAAAATGATTGGAATCAAAACTTTGATAAAGGAGTAAATATTGGAAATATAATATTGGAAAAAAATTTTCATTAAAAAATAATAGTTAAAGCAGGGCTTACTCTTTTCATCCTAATAAAAATGTACAACATCCCAGAATAGCGTTGGAAGCTTTGTGGTGTGAAGGGGCGGGGCCTGTGCTGACAGCCGCTCTGTGATTGGTCAGGGACCTGGAGCAGGAGTTCCGCGAGCGGCTGGCAGCGCTGCGGCTGCAGTGGCAGCAGGAGAGCGACGCGCTGCAGCAGCAGGTGGAGCGGGAGCGCGATGCACTGCAGCTGCAGGTGGAGAACCTGCGCGGCCAGGAGGGGGAGCTGCAGGCGGAGCTCGGCTGCAGCTCACAGGTAAACGGTTCATTAAAATAAAATAGAGGGGATTCATTGTAAATGTAATGGAAAGATATGTCTCAAACTCCAGCAAAAAATATATGTGAATATTTGAAATTTTCAGATTTAATTGGACATTTTTGCTGGGAATAAATGGGAATATGAATCAATTTTGCTGGAATTGTAGTTTAACAAACGAGGATTTAACGCAGCAAAATGTAATTTTTCTGTCTTATGACTTAGTAAGACATAAGTAATTCTGCTGGCGTTTTAACACGTCACGCAGCAGTGTCAGTGTGGGGTGTCAAATAGTTCCTTTATTTAAAAAAAAAAGGGTTTAATTTCTACGATCAACATGACTTTTAATCAAATGTTGAAATTTAATGGAAAAACATACAACATTAGCGTGTTAAACTCCATTTATTCACGAACTGTGGCTGTGAACTCACTTTTCTGTTCCTTTCAAAACCACAGTCTGAAACTTTCCATCCCCTACACACACACACACACACACACACACACACACACAGGCTTCATAAGAACATACAGTAGACCATCTGTATATTTATCTGATACAGAGTGTGTGTGTGTGTGTGTGGAGCAGGAGAACAGGCGTCTGGAGGAGGAAGTCATTCTGCTGAAGAAAAAGTTGTGTGAAGCGGAGAAGTGTTTTTCCAAACTACAGAGAGAGACGGAGCAGCTGCTGCAGGACAAGGTAACACACACACAGTGATCTTTGTAGGTCAGATCCAATGAATGATTGATGAAGGTTTTATGTGTGTGTTGTGTATACTATTTCTTCTGTGTGTGTATGTGTTGTTTTATGCTGATTCTCTGAACCAATCAGGGGTTGTGTTTGGTTTGATTGACAGTTCGGCAACTTGGACGCGAACAGCGCCGGAGCAACTCAGGACGAACGCTTCTCCCAAATCATCAAGGAATACGAACTGCAGTGCCGGGTAGGAGAGAGAGGGAGAGAGAGTGTGTGTGTGTTTTGCGAGTGTGTAAGAACCTTCTCCAATGTGACTTTGGTCACATGTAATGTGTGTCAAAGGGTCTTTGTGTACCAGTGTGAATTTAAGGGAGGGAGAGGGAGAGAAAGGGGTGGAAGCAGGAAGGGAGAGAAAGAGAGGGAAGAAGAGAGAGAGACACTCTGGGCTTCATTCACGAATATATGTGTGGAATTGTTCTTACTTTGTTACAAAAGCGCTAGATCCGGCGGTCAGCACCGGATCCATGACGCGTGTGTACTGGCCATATTTGTTCCTAAACACGTGCGTTATGTTGATAAATCAGAACCATTCTAAATAGACAGGCGCGTGCTCATAAGTGCTAATTATCATAAGCCACGCCCTGATTTAGCCATATAAGGAACTTCCTGATTCTGGCACAGAGGTAAACAAAGAGGAGGAGCCGACTCTACTGTGCATGGCTGCAGGGGCGGAGCTGGTAGATGCAGTTTTCTCCGGAATATCGTATTTAAATGGTTTAAATAAAAACAGTGGATTGATAAAAGTAGGGCTTCTTTTGCCAGTGGCAACCAGGTGATCAGCCATTGATCACTCAGTTAACAGATCCAGTGATCTCTATAGATGCTCATCTAGCAATATCCATAAATATATCCATAAAGCTAAATATGCCATTGTTGCACCTGCTTGGAGATGAATATGGATCCTTTATAGCCAGCGTGTGTAAAGTTAACTGCGCATACAACGGATTATATTTAACAATCCTAGAATTGTAAATACACACATAGAAATAAAATAAGCAAAGACGAAAAATAATAGGGGTCAGATTATTATTAGTAGTAAATATTTTTATATATAATATATTTATTTTTATATTTGATTTGACAGTTTAGCAATATGATTTTCCAGTGCACGTCTTTTGTGATTTTTGCGTACACATGGTCCGAGGCAATTCTAAATTTTCTTCTAAAGTAGAACAAATTCAACTAAGAACATGTTCCTGAATGAGGCCCAGTGTGAGCGCTTGTCTGTTGGAATTCTGGTATTTGCAGTTGAATTATGAATCAATCATGAATTTACTGTTTATCTTTACAGCTTGCTGTGAATAAAGTGAAAAGTCTATTTAATTTCTTCATTACTCGACTTCAAGGGAGATTCTCGTGTTTTTCTCATTTAATGACCTGTATCTGTCTTCACGTGCCTCGCTGTGCACTCGCTAGAAAGTCCAGGTGAGGAGCTCCACCAGCAGGAGACACCAGTCTAGTTGAGAAAGTGTGTGTGTGTGTGTGTGTGTGTGCGCACGCGCCAAGGTAGCACTGTTTTGAGGTGAGGCTGGGTCGCTCTCACTGTCGCCCTGTACTGGCTGGTTGGAGAACAGTTCTAAACCACTCATACGTGCAATGTGAATCAATGGGACCAGAGACAAACTTCAAAATAAAAGTTCAACATCAGGTCTAGCTCTTTGAAGGTCTAAATTTACCGGCATCGCACGCCTAGCCCTAAAAATAACACAGATCTCTGCCTATTGATTCTATTACTCACTAGCTGTGGTTTCTTCTGGTTGCAGAATGAGCAGCTTGTCAGCCTCTTGGTGGCTTCAAAATGCGATTCTGCAGTTTGTTGAATTGTTTTTATACATACAGGTATTTAGGGCTGGGCAATATATCTATATATATCTAATATACATCTAATATATCTATATAATATATCATTATGCTGTATTGCAGTATCTGTCAAAAAATATTGTGATATTTGATGTTATCAATATCACCCAGCCCTAGAATACAATAGGTTCTGCATGCTACAAGTTGGGAGCGTATGTTACCACATTACTGAACGAATGACTGAATTTTTGTGGGTGTGGGTGTGACAGGAGTTGCAGGACAGGAATGACGAGTTGAGCTCAGAGCTGCTGGAGCTGCTGAACAACCAGGGCCTCGGCAGGAAGAGCAGACGATCCAGAGATGAAAGTTTGGTGCTCTGGTCCAGTCGGCGCTCCGTCAGCGCAGAGTCCGACTCCGGTAAGATAAGATCCAGAACACACCAGTATCGCCAGTATCTAAACATCACTACCGACCACCAGAACCTGGATGAAGGAGATGAGAAGGTTTGACAATAGAAAGATGAACCAAGTGGAACTGAACTTAAACTGAACCACTGCCTTCACCTTGAACTCAAAATGTTTTTATCCACATAAGAAACATGAACAATTAAAAATGAAGCTGAAGTGAAGTGAACCAGCACCCAGAGGCCACGCCCCTCTGGCAGCCACACCCACCCAGTCACACCTTTCTGCTCTTTCAGCTGCAGTTTCACTCCAGTCCGGGCGTTACAGGGTTGAGCTGTAGGTTTTGTTTTTCTGTCGGATCCTCAATATGTCTATTTGTTATCTAGACGACCAGGAGGTGAAAAGAGGAAGTTCTCCTTCCAGCAAGAAGAAGCTGCAGGTGCCTGAGAAAGACGGTAAAATCCCCTAATTGAACTGCTTTATTTTCTTTTGTATGTAATTGTGATGAAGTAATAATGTGATTAAAACAAGTCTACCTCTTTATGATCACCTGTGAGCACCTTCTAACTGCCTGTGTGTGTGTGTGTGTGTGTGTTAGCTCTGGGCTCTCTGGACAGCTTGTCTGTTCCCGCCATTAGCATCGAGACGGAGCTCGCCATGGAGCAGCTCCGAGAGAAACACAACCAGGAGCTGCAAGAGCTGAAGATCGAGCTGGAGACAAAGGTGACGCATCATATGACATCAAACTAATAGACTAATAATTAACTAATTGCCCCCAGAGGGATTAATAAATGATACAAAACAAACTATTGACAGAACATTACATGTTAAAAACAGTGCATCATATGGATGTTGTATGTAACTTCTACACCAGAGCTCTAGCGTGTGTTATAGAATGCTACATTATACATACATCCTGAGAGTACACATGCAGTACATATGCATGAGCCATGAATCCACTGTTCAGACTTTATAGCTGCGACTCAGTTTAGACCTTATCACTTATGCACATTGTCAAATTAATTGAATGTGCCTGTGAGAGCTCATGAGCTTCATTGTGTGAACTCTCCAGGTGAACTTCTACGAGCGCAGCATGGAGCTGATGAGGCAGAACATGGAGGTGGAGAGGAAGGACATCTCTCAGAGCTTCAAGGTAAACTCCAGTTTTTCCTCATTTCCTAATTTCTGTACAGTTGTGTAATGCTTTCAACAAATATTTTTATCGGTTTGCTACATCGTAATAACAACAAAATGTGTCTCTACTCTGAGAAAAGCTGTTGCTTTTACAGCAGAATACAGAGGATAATGCAAAAATGTACTTTGCCAATAAAGTTATTCTTGACATCCCTTCCTGACCACGGTGTTTGCCTCCAGCTGGAGATCAGCGAGCTGGAGGAGCAGGTGAAGCAGCTGAAGAGTGCTCTGGAGAAGCTGAAGAATATCAGCGTCCCTGGAGAATCTGGGTGGAGGTCTGAGCAGGAGCGCAGGTGAGGAGGAGGAGGAGGAGGAAGGCCTGATGGCAACATGATTTTCAATACTGTACCTGCTCTCAGAATCACAGTGTCAATATTAAATTTATGGATAAACAGTTGGGAAAGTTAGAGTTCTGATGCTCAACTAATATTTCATTTCCACACACTTATTATACTTATCTTGAAGGAAATAGAATAATAATAAGTGGTTTGTGGATCCAAAGTGGATTTCCTCAATCTGCCAATGTTACGTTCCATCTTAATGAACATGTATTTAACATTACATTTTCTAATTCGAATTTTTTGTGTGTGGTGCCCAGGGCTCAGCGGGAACAGGCCGAGCTGGAACAGAACTACGCCCGGGAAATCACCAACCTGGTGCACAAACTCAGTGCAGAGAAGGAGCAGCTGGAGGCGGAACTTAAGCTCCAGATGGACCAGGAAGTGATGCGCGTCAGGTGGGTGTGGCCCCTCATTAGAGAAAGAACTAGATGACATCTAAACTGTTGTCTGATTGTTAGTTTTATATCTAAATAAGCATCTACAAACTTACCACTTAGCATTATAACAAACAACTTGGAGACCAGAGCTCTCCAAGTGGGTGTCAGGCACATTGAGCCAGTGGACATACCAGTGAATACTGTTACTTAGCAACATATTAGTTAAAGAATACAATTCGCTCGTGTAATTATTAGTCACTTCTGTTCACTCCTACCAGCTATTGTAGGAATTCTGACTCTGGAAAAATAGCCCACTGTCAGTGTAAAGTTTTTTGCCTTAATCTGTACCGATGCAACTGATACAACATCCTGTCGTATCACATCCCTACTTTATCGTTCTATTAAGTCTCCATTCCTTCAACTCTGAACCTATAATTCCCGAAACTATCTCTGAAACTCCTATCTCAGGGGATGGTTTGACTGAGCTGAATTATTCTTGCGGTTAAAACCAACACACACTACTGGTGCTTCTGTATGTGTGTCTGAATGTGTCCCATGTTTGTGTTTATGCTTCACTATTCTCTCGTAACCCAATATTAGCTCCTCCCCTTTCCTCAGCTATTTTGTGCTGGTCCTATACTTGCGTTCCAAAGCGTTTGGCAAATCTGTAAAAATCAGTTTCTGGCCAAGGATGGAATGAGACGTGAGGCACAGATCCAACAAATTCTGGTTGCATTTGTTATCTCACCTTTAATGTCCAACTGGTTCACTTAACTCGACCAGAATGACAGAGCAGTTCACTGTAATGGGTAGTGTACCGCTGTGTGAGTAGGGAGGAGGCTGAGGAGCAGACCTCCCAGATGAAGCTTCAGCATGCGGAGGCCCAACGAAGCCTCGTCCACCAGCTCCACAAAGAGCGGCAGCGGGTGCAGGAGCAGCGGACAGCCTGGGAGAGCCGACTCCTCCTACTGAGGCAGGGAAACCAGAAGGAGAAGCTCCTATGGGAGGAGATGGCTCAGGAGGAGCTGGCCAGGATCTGCAGCCAGTTCTCCTCGGAGAGGAGGCGGCAGGACGGGGAACAGGAGCAGAGAGTTCACATGCTGAAGGAGCAGGCTGCCAGGCTGCAGAAGGAGCTGGAGGAAGCCCAGCGTGAGCAGATCGAGGCCACGGAGCGAACCGGCCAATCGGAAGCCCGATTAGCGCAGCTGGAACAGGAGCTGGGAGCCTCTCAAACACGCTGCTCTGAGATGGAGGGCAGGCTGCAGGAGGCCTGCACTCAGCTGGAGGAGAGTATCCACTTCCTGGAGTCCCACGAGGTGTTGAACAAACAGCTGACCTCCGAGAAGGCTTTACTAGAGCAGGAGCTGGGGCTGCTGAGGGGGAGGGAGCAAGAGCTCCTGGTCCAGGTGTCCCAGCTGAAGCAACAGTTGGAGAATGTCCAGGCCCAGTCCCACAGCATCCTCCAGGACAAGGAGCTGGTGGACGCAAACTGCAGCCGGCTCTCAAACGCCTTCGCCCAGCACCAAGCCCAGCTCAGGGCCAAAGATCACACCGTGCTTGCCCTGAGATCCGAACTGGAACATCTCCAAGAAGCCATGAAGACCAAAGTTGAGTGTCAATCCAAGCTGGCGGCAGAGCGGGATTCCCTGAAGGCGGACCGGGCCAGGCTGATCCAAGACCTGAAGGACCAGGCCATGGCTGTGGACAACCTGCAGCTGGAGCTGGAGAGCCTCGCAGAGGAGTTGGACGGGAAGAGGAGTTCTGAGGAGAGCCTGCAGAAGGCTCTGGAGAAGGAACAGTCGCAGTGCGGGCGTCTCCAGCTCGCCCTGCAGGAGGAGAGGGAGGAGACCGCCCAGCTGGGCCAGGAGAACAGCAGGTACATGCGGGTGGCGGACCAGCTCTCCACGCAGATCGTGGAGATGGAAGCGGAGATCTCCACTCTCAGAGACCAGATTAGGGAGCTCAGCGCGCAGCTGAACCAGACGGCCGACCTCGTTCCGGACCTACGGAACCAGCTGAGAACCAAAGCCACCGAGGGGGACCGCCTCCGGGACGAGTTGGCGGCCAGCTTGAGGCGTCTGGAGGAGGCTGAGGCCACATGCGAGATTAAACTGCTGAACTTGCAGTTGGAGGCCAAGGAGAGCGAGCTGAGCAGCTCCGGCCGGCTGCAGCTGGAGACGCGGGATGAGCTGAGGAGGGCGGAGGAGGCCTTCGCCCGGGAGAAGAGCAGGATGACGCAGCAGCTCGTGGAGATGGAGAAGCTGGTCATGGACCTGGAGGTTCTAATGGACCCGGCCAGGCCGCACAGGTTTGTGACGTCAGACTCCGGCCGCCAAGACCCACAAGCCGCCCAACGATGACTAACATGTATAAATATAAATACACCCCGTCGTGCTTGAAATACATTTCTTGTAGTGCAAACTCTGCGTAGTTGGAATGACTAATCAGTCTTCTCAATGAGATGCTCACCTTGTTCCACAGGTAGAAGTCATGTGATGCACTAATGGAATGAAATGCCAATCACCTGCAGGTTGACCCGCCTCAGCTGTTGGATTAAATCTATGTGGAATGCATTAACGATCAAAGTTCATCTCTAACTGAATGACAACGTCTAAAACGCATGACGATTGTTTGTCACCATTCATGACTTCATGATCCATCTTGTCTCATCTCATCGTCTCTTGTCATCGCTGTCTTGTTGATTTCTCCAAATGTTGATTTTTGAAATGCGAGGTCTTGAAAGGTTTTGAACTGCAATATAACTCTTTTTCAAACTATTTTCCCTCTGAGAAACATCAATCTCTATTCTTGTACTCCGATATCCGAACTACTCTTTTGCTGATTGTTCACATCTGATTTAATGAGTACAGAATGAATTAAATCATCAATCAAATCATCAATTTGACCATTTTACAGTCCACACTCCAACCCTGAGCCCTCGGTAGTTGAGTTCAGTGGATACTTCAGTCTCCCAGTAAGGTGTTTCTGAAGGCTTCAGGTAGTAATGGTTGTGTTGGTTTCTTGGTGGTTTCGGGGTGATCCTACAGGACCCAGTTGGAGGAGGCCCATGCAGAGAACAGTGCGCTGCAGGACCGAATCACTGTCCTACAACAGGAGGTCCAGAGACTGGAGGAGGACATGGCCAAGAAGATGTGAGTACAGATCGCTCCCTCCCTTCTTGATGTCATGTTTACCTTCCACCGCAGCTTATTGGTTGCACACGCAGCATATCTGTAGACCTATTTGAATGTAATATATTGATTATTAATGAATGTCTTCTTCTATTAGAAGAAAAATGGAAGAGTTTGAGCGAGAACATGACAAGAGGAGAGAGGAAGAAGAAAGACTGCACAAAGAGGTATGACTGGACCAAACTGCATCCAAAAATAAACTAGAAGGGGTGATGAGTTGGAATGAGAGAAGTGTCCAGGAAGTGTCCTTGAAATGAGTTTCCTTTCTGTGTCCAGAACTCTAAATACCGTGAGGAGGTTCTTGAGCTCAGCGGCAGAAACCTGCAGCTGAGCGGCGAGAATGCCGAGCTGAGCTCCCGTCTTCGTAGCGACCAGGGCGCCAATCAGCTGCTGAGGGAACGTCTGGAGCAGGTATCCAGCGAGCAGCAGGACCAAGCCGCCAAGGTGAGCCACTGTCTAACGGACCCCTAATGAACCCTGCACTGTGGAACTCCATTGAAGGGATTAAGAGCGCAATATTTTCAAATTAATTTAGAAAACGTTACAGTATGATCAAGTCATCCACGACTGACAACTGGAAGCACACGGCCAGACATCCCAAATAGTCCAAAAACACAGAGCTCTGCTGACACCAACACTTGCTCATCACTAGCAAAGTGAATCCTCATTTCAACACAGAAACACAAAATCCAACTAAATAAAGTATCGAAGGCAGGAAACTGTCAGAATATAGAGGGAACCACTTGATCTTGGACTAAAATTATCCCTCATCTGTACTTTCCCATAATATCGTGACTTGTAAATCAAACATTTGAGAGTTCAGAGTTAAATTTTCCCGGTATAAAAGTACAAGAAATGTATTTAAAATGACTTCTGTCGGTCACCTGGGAAGTCTGGTCCAAACTGAAGTTTGCATAAGAGAACACCTTAAATATCAGGGTGTGTTCTCACTCCACCTCAACATGGAGGACGCATCAGCTGGTGATGATCCCAGCATGCATTTCACTTGTGACGCTATGACAAAGGGACACCTGAGTTGGTTTTAAAACTGGAACGATGCACTTTCCAAGACGACAAGCCGCTTCCTGGTACCGTGGTGATATCTGACCTCTGACCCTTGTGTGTGTCAGGTGAGGCAGCTGGAGCAGAGTGCCTCCCAGCAGGAGAGGGAGAAGCAGCAGCGTCAGGCGACCTGGCAACACGAGAGGGAGCTTCTGGAGAGAGAACTGGCCTCCAACAGGGAGAAGGTACACTGTGTACACTGTGTAAAAAAAGCATTGTGCATAACTGGGATTACTGTTTATTTTGAACTGTAATATTTCAGCGCTGTGGTTTGCTGGGTCTGTACCCGCCCTGTGTCTGTACTGTCTGTCTGTATGAACTGTTCTGTGTTCTGGTCCAGTTGGAGCGTCTGTCGGCGCTGGAGGCCGAGGTGAGCGCTGCGATGTTGAAACAGCAGTGGATGGAGCAGGACAAGGAGCGTCTGCTGCAGGAGGCTGAGCACAGGAACCAGCAGGTCAGAACACACACACACACACACAGATTTCTAATCTAAAAAAGAATTGGTTTCTACACAATACCATATTTGTTATTTCATAGTTTGCATAGTTAACATGACTTCACTATTAAAAAATAAAGAAAAAACCCTTGAATGAGTCGGCGTGTCGAAGCATTTGACTGGTACTGTGTATATATTATATACATGTTCATTCAAGGGTTTATGTATGTTTTTTTGTAATGCCTTGGAAGAGACACTTGATAAGCCTTTTTTGGGTTTTTTTTTACACTACTTCTGCTATCTCCTGTTACCTAATTGTTCTACTGTCCACCCTGTAAAAAGACTATGAAGTTAGATTCGGAAATGTGCTCATGTTGGTTGGCTTGATGCTGGTGATTCAGGATTATAGTTTCATGTTCACTGTTCACACAACAGTATTTATATCACATTATGGGTTAGATATTTAAAACGTATCATTATCGTCATATAGCTAATATTGGTTTGATTTCTGTGTGTTTATTTCTGTGTGTGTGTGTGTGTGTGTGTGTGTGTGTGTGTGTGTGTGTGTGTGTGTGTGTGTGTGTGTGTGTATGTGTGGG
>OMKR01062543.1:2729-17327 GCA_900302355.1 Cyttopsis rosea
TTTCTCCGGCGCAATTCCAAAAAAGTGTTGCACTGCTTACAAATGATTTTTTAAAATAATAATAATAATAATATTAATAATAATTCAATAGTATTGTGTCAGTGTTCTGGATTAAAAAAGCAGAAGACCTCTGATTGACTGATAATGAACAGGATTTCATGTGTGAACATTAAAAGATGACAAAAAATAATAATTATAATCTATCTAATAATGCAAGGAATGTATGAATGTTTGTATGTGTGTGTGTGTGTGTGTGTGTGTGTGTGTGTGTGTGTGTGTGTGTGTGTGTGTGTGTGTTGCAGAAAACATTTACAAATTGATATTGATATTGCAATATGAATGTTGGCAATATTCATTTTGCAAAGGCAACCATTATCACAAAATGCAATATGGCCTTTTTTGGAAATAAAGTATGGCCAGAATGTGTGGCCTTTCTGCAAGAGTAGCAATTTGGTTGGGAGATTACAGTATAATGGGGCTACTGACATGTACTGTAGAAGGACTAAGCAGCAACCATTATGGCAGTGTTGAAGCCAATGAAGTAGAAGTTCTTTCAACTGCAGTTTGGCTAATGGTCGCTAGATGCTGGCTTTGGAAAAGCTGCAAGTTGGGCATGTTTCTCTGACTGTCTTGTGGTTTCACTCGCCACACCTGAGCATACCAAGACTCCACCCCATTGCCCAAATTTAGAAACTTCTGACCCAGTTTTTGCCAAGATGGCAACAAGCGGGAACCCAAACTTGAGGCTTCAAATCGTCTCTTCACCCGGGTGAGTTCTATGTTTTGGACATATCCAAAAGGAAATATTCTATTACAAATCATGTTGATATATCAATCAAAATAATCAGAATGTTTCATATCCAAAACATGCAGTCCTAGTGTGTGTGCCACAAGCACTGGTTTCACTTTACAAATCTCCACATGAAGATTCTTGCGCCGACTTTTAAGTTCTATGCATCAAGCCTCAAATTAGGTGTAATTTTGCTCTAGTTTTGTATAGATATCGATATCTAGATAGGTTTACTTTCATATGTGAAGGACTCAAATATCAACAGTCTGTGCTCATTTAAAATATATTTAAAATATCAGGGGCAGGGAGGTTTCCGTCAAGGAGATTAGTTGGTAAAACTGGCCACCTTGCACTGCTTCTTTTTTATGCATTGCTCAAAAGCCAACTGAGCAGCCACGTGTACCACGTTCAGTCCCCCTGTAAATACTGTCATCGCTGTCCCCGCTTGGGTGTCACCCAAATAAGGGGGCCCTGTAAGTAGGCTATAATAACACCGACTGCATTATATCGCCTTCACTTTAACACTTCAGCCGTGAACTGTGGGGGCCTGTAATCAGCATGTCAACATAGAAGAGGGACATGAGGCACTTCTAGCATGGCGTGACACAGAAAGAAACAATAGCACTCATGTTTCATCTTGCCATTAGTGAGGTGGGAAAGTGTGGGGGCATAGAGTACTTTTTGTATTGAGGAGAATTGTGGCGAATGGATCTACTTGGTTCCCTATGCCAATGGCAAAAGACACAGGAGGGCATTCCCTTTTTAAATAGTTAGTTTGGTGTCAGATGTTGTTTTTGGAAATAGCCATTGTGGGATAACATACAAAGCTAGTGGGGAAGAGTGAAAGGCTGAATGACTAAAAAATAAAAAGGGGGTATAGAGTTTGTGATCCAGAGAACAACTATTCTCTCTCTTACCCACACACCATTCTGCCGACTCGCTGCTGTTGAAGAGGAATTCACAGTTCCCATTACAAACGAACTCTATGATAAAGACACATAGCCCGATAGTACTGTAGACTGTGTACGCAGCATGTCATTGATACTGTCATGAAGTGAGACAAACTGCTGCAGGACACTGTGTTAAAATGTCAGTCAATGTTCTTGCAAGAAAACTGCTTTATTGTATTGCCCTGATCTCACACATGGCTTGCGCTTTTAGACTGTTCTTTTTTTTGCAGCCATTACCGGTAGGCCTGCTAGTCGCTTGGGCATAGCTCAGCAAGCCTTGGCTTGGCTCAGCAAGCCAAGGCATGTTATTTGGCCTTTCACACCTGCTTTCATCCTCCATTGTGTACTGGTGTAGCAAGTATTGCTACTGTAATTACACAGAAGGTACCAGGTACAGTATGAGGCACAGCCATATGCAACAAAACATGTATAAAGCACAAGACCCTTATAAAACAAAAAGTGATAAAAATGTTTACTGTCAGAACGCAATAGAAGATAGCCAACCAGATCCCTGGTAATGGCCAAAGGGAATTCTACAAAATATCAATATCCCATGCTTAACAATTCAACTGGGGTTCATCATATAGAACTATAGGGTAATAACAATAGACAAAACAATAAATAATGATCAATCTATTTTTGAAATAAAACTGCCAAAATACAAAAGTCCTCATCTTAAGAGCATTTTTGAATGGCATCTTATCAACAATTTACAGTACCAAGTTGTCTATGACAATATAGCAATGGGTAGCTCTTGACACATCAGTTCAGATTGGTACCACCCATTGTTTTGCACAAATAATGCATAAAATATCTTCTATAAATAACGATTATAATGAGATAAAGAGTTCACATGAGTTTTAAAGGTAATAAAACTAGGACAGTGGGTAACAGAAGCTGGCTGGCCACGACAGAGGTGTTATCTCAATCAAGCGGTGCTTCTGAATTGTGAGGGGGATTCCATAAGTGCATCCCTTAAGTGAGAAGAGTGTCACCACCTCAGTCATGTTGTCTTCCAGCCCTTCTATGCCCCTTGACAACAGCTCTGAATTGTCTTTGACCTTTGGGGGACTTCTGCTTTACCTCCGCTTTGTTGCCATGGCGGCCCACACAAAATAGTTGCGGATGGCTGCTGATGGGGTCAGCAGCTCCATGGGCCGAGGAGTCCACCTGAATGATTCTGGTATATTGTCTCTGACTCCAGGAAACTTCTCCTGTGCATTGTGGTTTGATGTGCCAAGCGATGAGGTCAAATGTAATTAAGAGGTCCCCTTCTGGAGGACCTCGGCTGTCACTGCTCTTTGCGAGTGGATGCCCCCTTTGAACACAAACTAACTAACTACAGAATGAGAAGTTTTAAAATGATAATGAGCTGTCTGCAGAGAAAACAAAAGTTATTTTGTTAAGAAGAAGCTAATGGGCAGCAAAGAGCAAATTAAGCACCAGAACAAGTTCTAATGGCGTGCACAGATTATGACCAGATATGCATACATAAGGAACTGGTACCAGCAGCAGCTTCAATAGTTGCACAGTCCCTCTATTGATCTTCCCAGCATCTGAGCATCTTGAAAATAAACATCAACAGCTGAAGAAACAAGGCAGAATATCATGGCTCAACCAAGCCTTATGAGACTGCTGCATGGTAGCAGTCGACAGTCACTGGTAGACAGTCTAAAGATCAACTCTCCTCTCAAACCATGTGTACCACTGATGCAAAGCTTCACTTGCTCTTCATCCGGTCATAGGCATACACCTTTTTCTCTTTTCCATTAAAAATACATTTTGATTTTGAGTACAAACTTACAAACTTTAGAAAACAGCATTTCAAATTTCCCAGTCTTTCATTAATACAATTTGCTGTCCCAGTGAGGTAGCTCTGAAGCAGCAATACAAAGGTAACAATGAATTAAGCACTGCCAATTCTTTCAAGCGCTTGATCTTTTACCTTGTCATGAAGCAGGGGCAGAATCTAAAATTGTGTTTACGTGGCAACTCATAGCACAGTTCGAGATCAGTGACTAAGGGGTCGAACCCTGTGTACTCAACCACAGAAAAGTGTCTCCAAGCCTGTGGCAATAAATTGCATTCATAGAAGCAGTTGCGGCAATAAAATTAATTGCATTCATGGAAGCAGTTGCAAGAACAGAAGTGACAGTGGGTTTGCTATGAAATGCAGCTGGAAGAATTTAGTTGAGTTAGTCTTTTACCTCTAAGATCATTTTCTTTTTAAAGGAGCCATATTATGCTCCTTTTCAACAGGAAATTATAGGTCTCTGAGGTCCCCACAACATGTCTTTGAAGTGTTTTGTTGAAAATACCACTCAGATTATTGATTCTCGCCATTCTAACCTGTGTCTCTATTCTTCCAGGCTCTTACAGGCTGATCAGTGTGCGTGTATGCTCGTGCGTGTCTCAGTCTGTGTGTGTGCCACGTCGACCCCGGAACTGTTTCTCCAACTTCTGTATTAAAAAAATCAAAACTCACTTTGTCTTTTGTCACAGTTTGTATGTTAGTAGGCCCATCAGAGACCCAAATGAATGTACACAAGCACTGAAAAAGTGAGGTATATGTGTGCAGAATGGCATTACCCCTATCAGCACATCTGGAAAACTACTGTTGTTTTACTGACTAAACGTACATTTTGGGTGTCATACATATTTGACTAGTAAAATTATATTGACAAACTTTAACAAACAGAGGGAGCTCATTTCACTAATTTGGCTGCTGCCTTTCTCCTCCGGGTTTCTCTATGAGTGCATCTTGTTACTCATCCCTCCCACTCCCACTGATAGGCTCAGGAAGATGCCTTTGTCCAGAAGGCCAAAATTAAGACCAAATCAAACTTCCAAATCGATTAATCTACACACAGAGCCAGAGTGCAAGTGTATATACGCCATTATGAATGAGTGAGGGTTATTGTAATGCCTTTCTTAATTGCGGCATATATTTTCTATATGTTGCTTTCCCAAATGTTGTTTTCAGTTTCCAAAATGCCATTTTTCCAAGTACGAGAGCCAATTTTATTGTTTAACCTTGGAGTTGTATGAAACTCGGTGCAGCACAGTGACTAACACCACCAGTCACTAGAGGCTCTGAGGGGCTTCGGGTGTTCCTTGTGCCCACTACAGTAGCTGTGTGTGGCCAAAACATTATAAAAGACACATATCATCCATAATGTCTTCTGTCCTCAAGTGTACTCCTGATAAATGCGAAATTGTATTTTTTTCAGCTCATACACTCCCTGTTCTACGATAACGTCAGTGGGTGGTGGAAGCAAACTAGGCTGCAACTGCTGGCAACAGAGATGGAGACAACATTTGCAAGTGATGCGGATGTTAATTCATGCCACCTTTCTAGTACATGGAAATAAAGTTGTGTTCCTTTGGGTGGTATAGTACCATGTCTTTTGCTAGATGGTACATTTCTGTCATGAAGCCTCCCTGATCTGACAGTATTTATACTTATTTCATTCAGTTCACTCATTTGTTTTCATGATTTACTTTCATCTGGTTGTTTTCTGATGCCATGTCACTAGCCTCCATGTCATTTCAGATCCTGCCACTCCCTTTTGCTTTCCCTTCACCTGGTTTCCCTCGCCTGCAGCTTATTCCCTCATTAGTCCCTCAGTTTATATCCCAGTCCATTTCCCTGTGTTCCCTGCCAGATTGTCTTTTGCATTACGCCAAGCTTTCCCGCACTACTACCTGATTCCTGTACCTTCTGTCCGAGCCTCAGCCTGATTCCCTGGACTCGGATAAGTTTGCCTTCTCTGACTGATCTCCCGATTTTGACCCCTGCCTGTTTTATGGAATAAAAAAAACCTTGTGGACTTGCACTTATTATCTGATCGTTTTGGTGTCGTGCTTGCGGGTTCGCCTCCGTTGCTGAGCCAGTGAGCGTTACACATTTCAAAGTCAGTAACGGCATCTGTGATCAAACATCTCATATAAAAGGTGTAGCGCCTGTTTTACCTACGAATTAAAAGAGTAGCTAAAACAGACTGAAGCATTTGTTTTCATCTCTTCGCTGCTCCACTCCTCAAGCAGCTTCCGCTTCAGTAGGTAACATATGGTTGTTTTCAGCAGACATATGTGGCGTAAAATCGTTTAGTTTTAAGCAAAATTATAATTATCATCTTCAAATAGTGTCACTAGAGCGTGCTTAATCAAGTGACCTTCTCACACATGGTGAGGATGAGAAAAAAAAATGGAGGAGGAGAAGAGAGTGAGAGAGAAAATTAGAAAATTAAATTAAAATACAAAACTATGAAATGGTTCTTGAAATGTAAACACTGGATATTTGACTGTTCAATCTGATTTGCCATTACCTTTGCAATGTCAGTATTACATATGCACACCTTATAATGCCAATGTTGAAACAATATACTCTTCAGCCATTTGTGCCACCGTGTTCACACATGTTATGAGGACCCGGTTTACTCACCGTTGAAATTCCTCCATTCATTTTTTTTGTTTCATGGGTTCATTAATTCTGAACGGAAGGGGACATTCTGTGGAGCCGTGGGTGCCAATCTGTCGCTCTGTGGATGTCAGCCAAAACCAGCTCCTGTTATGCTGTCACCTCTACTACTATGGGCTCTTGTACCAATGTGATTCTACCGTTCTGTTCCATGTAAACATTGCACAGGTATGTGGGTATTGAAATGTTTAATTTTACCGACTGTAGAACATGTTTCAGTAGTAGATGTAAGAAACGTATGCCCTAATAGCTATACATTTGTATAAGACATTGTATTGTTACTTACACTTTATGTGTCTCTGCATTAACTACATCAGGAATTTTGATGGAAAACAGTTTGAAAACATTGTGTGCTGCACATGCAACAGAATTGTGACATGCTGATATTCCAAGCATCAGCCCCCCAGGGTTAGGTAGTTTGTTGATATTCCCTCCTTATCTCCTTCTATACCTTCCCCTCCTCCTCCTTTCTGACTAATATCCGAGCTACTCCCAAAACTCTGGGCCTTCCTCCTTATCCAATTCAAGATCTTTTTAAACAACTTGATCCCTTCTGTACCCAATCATTAGTGGAAATGCAATATTCCACGGACAAGCAAAAATAGAGCAACTGCCGGATGCTGAGGTGGAGTGCGTGTGGCGGTGGGTGGGTTGCTTTATTTTTAACTTGAAAGACATGTAGTCATTCTCTATTGGTAGAGAAAGTATTTTGCAACACGATATTTCAACTGCCATTGAATATACATTCCACATGAAAAAAAAACATCATAAATGGACCTGCTGTACTGGACATGTTAAATCATTTTTGTTAGCAAGGTTCCTTGACTTAAAATATTCAGTACAGGTGGTTTACTTTTGAATTTACCTTTTTCTCAGTCCATTAGGCACTCACAGTTATTGTGTCAGTCCTTGTGACTTGGCCCTGGAAGCGTGTTTGCTGATATGATGATCTCTAATTACATTTTCTCACCACTGGAAAATGAGCCGTCAATTAGAATGCCACAATTATGGAGGCAGATACGATTCCTGTCAGGCACCTGCTGCCTTCATTCTTGTCAACTTGCTGAACTGTACCACTGCTGATTTAACTCAGCCATGGATGTGCAGAAGCATTGGATTTAGAATAACTGTGTAAGGTCGACTTTTACCCACTTGACCATACAATACAAAATGGAAGTGGATTATAATTAAAGGTAAAATCAGTGAGTTGTAATGTTTCATAGCCAATGTCTAGGTAAAATGATGAGACAATCATCCAAAAAAGAACCAGCCCCATTATAGTACTCACTGTAATCAGCTGTGAACAATTTTGGCAGGGTGACAAGTATAGTCTCTCAGATCCAGAGAGGCCATTTTGGATCAATCAAGCAAGCTGCACCGCCCACTGCACCTTGGCCATCTTTGAGTGTTCACTGAGAACACCATAGGGTTTCTCAGTGCATCAATAATACAACAGTCAGAAGGCAGGCATCCATCTGGCAGCTAGAGCTAGCTGAGGAAGATATCTGTAGTTATCGTTCTGCATTGGGAAGTAAGGTTTGACAATAGATAAAAATCCATTTTTAAACAACACCAATGCCATACACCACAAAAAAATAAACACCTAAACATAAATAAATAACTTGGCTCGGTTTTTAATTTCAAGCTCTGCGGTGTGTCCAAACAATGTTTGGTGTGGTCCTAAACTGCCAGGCAGAAGCATATCTATCAGTAGCAATTAGACATGCAACAGCTCCTTGACCTGACAACCCCCTACTTCCAATCTCGCCTTCCAGCCCTTCAATTGCCCAGTGCCATAAACTGTAATTGCAGTGTCAGGCTGCTGGCTGACTTGGGGCCAATCCCAATTCGCCCCCTTGGCCCTAGTTTTGGAGTGCCCTCGACTGGCTAGTGTCCCTTCAGAACAGAGCAAGAAGGGGGAGGGGTTGAAATAGTTACCTAGGAAATGGGACACCAGCTAATAATTAGCAACACTTTTTAATTATTTTTAATTATTTATTTTATCCAATCTTTTAAATAATTTTACTTATATGATCTTCCCTGTTTTATGGATTGGATTCCCTTGGATTGTGTGGTTTATTCTTGTGTGGTTTATTTATTGTTATTTTTATTTTTGTTGGATGCTGAAATGTAAAAGCACTTTGAGCTACATTCTTTGTATGTCATTTGTATGACATATGTCACACAACAGCCACGAGGCTCTAGGCATTCTCTGGACAGAGGTTTCCACATCACATACAACGCACCACAGCCTAAATGCAAGTACAGTATATCTTTGCAAATCATAAAAAAAATTAAAAAATTTGTTGGAATATCTTCACATTCCAAACCGTCGTTTACACGAAGTTCTATTTACATTGTGAATAGAGATTTTTCTGAAATGCGTGTTATAACGATCCAATTACATATTCCTTTGCATCTACATTAAACTATTATACTTTAATGTAGACTTTAAACTTTAATTAAACAATTACATTTATGGGCTTCTTTCCCCACACCAGTAACCACGTCCCGTGTTACACTGCCTCCGTTCGCATAGCATTCTGGGAATTCTATTCTACGACTCCGTTTAGAGTCTACATCTGAAAACACTTCGATTCGATACATTTAGAGGGCCAATTGGAGGGCTAGCCATAGATCCTCAAAAGTAACAGGACACCCTACCCTACGTGGGAGCGCGCGAAACAGGGAGGAGTGGGGCCAAGAGGGGGAATTAGGATTGGGCCCTTCGTCACCTCCTGATGAGGGCAAGAAGGAGATGGGAGTCAACAATTTGACCCACAGGCCACAGCACTGTGGAATTAAGTAGTTACTAGGGGGGTTTCTTGCATATGGATGCTTTGCATGGTAGAAAAGTGAAATTTTGGGCCACCAAATCAAAATAGTTTGATTTTAAGGGCACAAAATTTTTTTGCGTGTTGTGAGTGCCGTGCAGCCAGGTGTTACTGTACACAAAACTGAGACAGCCAATAACAACAAGTGCCCTGGTCCTGATAAATGAAGAAGCCACTGTTGTGATGGGTGCCACGGTGAAAAAGATTTACAGAGCATTATATATCTGAACACTTTGTGACAGAGTGACAGCTACAGTGACCAAAACAGTTTTGCCTGTTTGGTTTAAATTGCAAAATCTCGAAGTATTAGAGATTATATTATTATGCCTGATTAAGACACCGTGCAGCTCGGCTGAGAAGAGAAAGGCAACAAGCCGCAATACTGGAATACAGCAAATAATGGCACAATGTGTCTGGAACATTAAATTCACAGAAAGCACTCCATTACCATTACATTGACTGAGAGTCCTATTTGACTGAGTATTTGTTGCAAATAGGAGCAGTTTATTGGCATTATGCCACTTTGAAAAGTGATGTTCACAAGCTCAGTATTTCTTGTAATATGGTTTACCATGCACACAATAAGCTTTCGAGGCTCGAGACTTCTCAGACGCGTAAGCGATTCCAGTTTGACAGCTTAGAGTGACGCAGGCTTTTGCGTAGGGATTTCAAGTGAAACAGAGTCAGTATGATTAACTGAATATGTATGGTTTCCAGTAATAGCAGCTTCTATCTCTTTGTATTCCTATAGCCAAAACAATGGTTTCATTGTTGTAGCTATACAGAGATATACAGACATACAGAGAGACCTGCCAGCAGATGGCAGGACTCTGTATATCTTTTAGACAAGTTTATTAGTTTGAAATATTTAAAACAATTTCTAAAGTTGGTAAATATGGTGGTTAAAAAATGTGAAATGGTTAAATGCAATGCAAAAATATTTGTATTTATATTTCTACTGGGCAGTGGGCACCAGTCCACTGGCTCAGGGTACTGAAAATATAAATACAAGTCTAATTCACTGTAACCAATGAAATAAAAAACATAGAATGAGCCATTTCATTTGATTGGCTGAACGACTTCCCATTCATAAACAGTTTTTGTGTTCATTTTGGAAGAGCGTGGCGTTTGAAGAGAGGAATGCAGGAAAGCATTGATTAAGGAGTTTTCTTCCATGTTTGGTTTTCACAAACTGAATGTGCCATGGGCTGGCAGGATGTAAATGATGTCAAACTTTCTTTACTTTTTTAAATTATTTATTTTTACTGGATTTGGAAGGCAAGATTACATTTATTTTATTTTTTATTTAAAAGTAGATGCATTATAGGATAGAAAGGAAGGAATTAGCATACATTTGTATCAGGGAATGTGAACAGGTTAAATTAACTCACTTAAAATCTCTTCTCACTTATGTTCAGATATCATTTTCTTAAGGGAGACACATTCAAGAAGGTACTGAGATTTGAAGCGGAGATTGAGAACAGGTTGAGAATACTCATTTGTCTCTAAATCATTGTTGACTATGGAAGAACTGACGATTTTTATGATGCCCTATATACGCATTAATAATATACTACTTAATATCATAATTTCATGTATGAAGACTGCCCAGTTTTCAATCAAGATATTTAACTCGCTCTGAGAGCTCCTGTCATCGCAATTGGTCCTGATTCGTCATGGCAAATCCAGCTCTCCGTCCTGCAAGGCCTTTCCAAAGGCGATCTCCTGGAAGACCCCTCTGCCGCTTTCACAGCCGTAGGCTCCCGCATCTCCCATTGTGAAATGGTAGCGTGCATCGCACAATGCCAGTAGCACAATGGAGTGTGTGTTCCTTTGTAGTTAAAATATAAACTACCGCTGGCGCTGCGGCCTGGCGCTCTCGTTGAGATATGTTTGCCGTCGAGGGCCCCATCGCAGTTGGGGAAATACCACAACCTCCAGAAATCCTTTATGTCCCTCTTCCCAAAATGGCGCAATGGGAAGAGATCACAGTCTTTGACAGCCAACCAGATGGCCTTGCAAACCTCCTCCACAATCCTACACGCAGTAGTCGACCCCATCTTGTAGGTTTCCAGGTTTACACTTTGTTGTGTAGCTCCACAGGCTGATGTTCGGAGAGTCAATGCCAATCTCTCTTCTGTAGAGATTGGACTTTTGTGTGTGTTTGCAGTTTGATGAACGGCGCTACTTGTTTGAGTAGCTTGTCAAACTGCACACGGCACATTCTGAAATAGAAGTGGACCTCTTCATCCAAACTCCGCATTTGTCGAATATACAGAGCAAACCCTTCATCCTGCTCTGATTTAGAGGATGAACATATCAACTCCTTCTCTTTCTGTTCTTTCTTGTTTTCATCTTTATGTAAAGAAAAGCCACTACCAACTCCTCTCACATACGTGCTTCTTTCCCCGCCGCCATTGTAGTTTTGCTCCGTTTGCTCTGTTCTGGTTCCGGCAACTCGCTCTGCAAATAGGTGCCACAGAATCCGGTGGTTCTTATGTCTTTTGTTCTCACGTCTTTTTAAGTTTACCTCCACCTTAGTGTGTCCTGACAGAAGGGGAAGGATTTAGAGCTATACTCGCCCTCCCATTGAGAAAACCACACTGCTCCTAAAAGAGCACAGCGAGTGGGATTTAGCTTTACAGCAGCCTCTGTCTGTCGTAGGCTGATAAGTCAGGAGAATGGCAGCCGGTCCTTGGACTGTCCTTGAGAGAGAGGACCTAGAGAGCCAGAGACTGTGTGTCACAGCCTGCGAGAGCAGCACTTGTATGGAGTGGCTGGTCTACAAAGTCACAGCAGCAGATATCAAAACCCAGGAGGACGCTACAGTCATTAACTGACCGTCTGTTCTTTTGCACACGTTCCATGTGAAAATGTGAAAAACAGAACACGTACATTTTTAGGAAAGAGAGGCCGTATATCAATCAACGAGCGCGTTTGTTGCGGCCCTAAAGCCCTGCTGTGAAACTTAGACGATTCATAACGCAGGTACTCTGTCTACCGGCAAAAAATAAGAAAATACACTCCTGGAAAGACCGGATGATCAGTCGCAACCTAAAAAGGCCAAATGCACCTGTTGTTTGGGTTTTTCTTTGAAGGGCAATCTGCTGTGGTGGACTATGTAGCCCTGAAGAGCAGATAGAGGATTTATTACATGACACTGCAGCATGGAGTAATGCAAGGTGCTGTAGCAAATAAACGGCCTCTGCTCCTTGACGCTAGATTATACCGACTGACTAAAGACACAGAGATACACTTTCTTGTAAGGGTAATAAAGAGCTGGGACTTAATCACTGTCACAGGTTGCGTATGTCAAGGCAGATTGCTCTCAGCGTAAGACGGTGAAATACACCATCCGTGTGTAAGTACTTTGTAATGAAACGGCACATGGGCTCTTTGGTAAAATTCATTATGTTATTTTACTGCGGGGAAAGGTGTTGTAAAAGCCTCCTAAAGCATTACAAATGAAGTCTCAAATATTGATTCCCCACACCCCCTTCCATCTAAAACAGTTGCGTAGAGAGACATATTGGTATCTGATGCTTTATGTTTACTATTCCAGTTTCAAGAGGCTGGAGGAAAGGCCTTAGATGGCACATTCTCACAGAAAGGGTGGAGGCTGTTATACGGGTTGGCAATAACCCGCAACTTATTTACATTCAAATAACGGCTGCTGTACCTTTCCAAGCTTCCCAAAGTGTTGTTTTTGGATGGGGCTCTCCAGCACCATCAAAGCCTCGCTTCTTCTAAATAAGATCTTTTTGAGGCTTGAGTGACAAAAGTACATGAGCCATTTAAGAACAGAAGAACTCTACGTGCTTTTCGAGGACAGTGGCCTTTGCTGTTGCTGTACAATAGTCATTTCCACCCGACTAAAGGAAAATGGAATGTACGAAACGGAATCATTGAAATCTTTGAAATCACTGTCACTGTCATGCAGTTGAAAACCAAGCAGTATTTTAAGTCTGTTAACACCGGAGAGCAGAGCAAAGATATTTCAAGAGTTGGAATTGATCATGTTGTTGTTGTTGTATTTTGTGTCGTTCAATCAATAGTACCTAGTACTACTGTACCGCGAGCACCACTATAGAAGAACAAAACACAGAAATCCATTGCATGCGCTTAACTTTGTGCTCAATGTTTCCTAAAATACTTCATGAGAAAACACACCCAGGACTATGGAACACCTCCTGCGTACCGACAGGCAGGTGAGTCACTGTTTGCGGTCGACATCAGAGGGCAGACTCACCACTGCTGCGGCTCTTACGGTTGGCCTTCCCCCCAGTCAGCAGCATCTTCAAGCTGTTCCTAAACATGGTTGCAGCAGATGCCCTTCACTAGACTATGGAGAAATCTGTTGAGAGGAGGGAAAGACAAGTTTTAATTATTTTTTACTGGAGTCTGCAGATTGTAAGTTACCTTACAAAAGACAACAGTTGAGGTGAAATATTGTGGAAGTGCTACGGATCGAAACACAATCACTGCAATCGCTTTAAAAGCTGACATTTTACAGTTGGCAGACAAAACGGTCGCAGTTCGAGTTTACATGGAAGCGGTCTTCAAGTACACTGAAGATTCAAAAAAATAACAATCGGACGCTATAATAATTTGTTGGTAAATACACTCACAATGTTGTTGAAAATGATGGCTTCTGAAACCTATTCAAAGAATTGGAACCCCAAACGTCTTACGCACGTACAAACATAAGTGAAGTAGTTCTTGGCACTAAATGGCACTTTAGCAATTGAGAAAAGCATAATTTACCGTCTGTATAGTTTATCTGACATAAGAAATTAGTGTTTTTTAATGCAGTATCAAATGATTCTGAATCATTAATCAAATTGAAACGGAATTCAGCGAATTGGAAATCGAATGGGGAGATCTTTACAAATACCAAATTTGACATGAAAAATTACCATCTTTGGAAAATGTATCCATATCTCTATGATGGAATGACAAAGTACACAACAATATCCTATTAGATGAATGTCACGTACTAAAAGTCCAAGGAAATCCTGAATCCTCATCCTGAATGATAGTAAGTAATGGGACATTTTTGGAACACCTTTACTAACAGCGTCCAATGCTGCGGAAGTCCTTTTGTCGCAAGATGGAAACCCAAGACCAGGCCTTGGGGTAGGAGACCATTAGCCGCAACATTTAACAGGTAGATGAGTAGGCAGACATTCAATGCAATTACAATTTAAAAAAGGTGATTCTACAATATTCTAACAATTCTAACAATATACTGTATAATGGAGAAAAAAAATCAGCTGGGCTGGGATTATCTTTAATTTTTTCCTGAAGCTTCCCATACCTCCCCAAATAACACCCCCCTCCATCTCCCCCGCCCAGCTCTCCACTCAGACAATGTGTGCTTCCAGTGGTGGTTGTACAGACGCAGGGCAGCAGATGTTGCTTGTTAGCGGGGAGTGACTCAGTGAGAGCCCCCCAGACGAGCTACAGCTGAGGAGCCGGCTCTGGACCCAAACAATAACAAGCTCAAAGGACATGGAAAAGCTCTCAAGGAGGGCCCCCAACCCA
>OMKR01062548.1:0-15726 GCA_900302355.1 Cyttopsis rosea
TATAACCTTATCCAGACTGATAGATCTCAATTACTTTTTTTCTCATTTGTTCCTGAATTTCTTTGGATCTCGGCATGATGTCTAGCTTTTGAGGATCTTTTGGTCTACTTCACTTTGTCAGGCAGGTCCTATTTAAGTGATTTCTTGATTGAGAACAGGTGTGGCAGTAATCAGGCCTGGGTGTGGCTAGAGAAATTGAACTCAGGTGTGATAAACCAGTTAAGTTATGTTTTAGCAGGGGGGGCAAACACTTTTTCACACAGGGCCATGTAGGTTTGGATTTTTTTTCTCCCATAATAATAAAGACCTTCATTTAAAAACTGCATTTTGTGTTTACTTGTGTTGTCTTTGACTAATATTTAAATTTGTTTGATGATCTGAAACATTTAAGTGTGACAAACCTGTACCTGTACCTCTGCCAGGGACCAAGTCCAGCTCTGTTGCCAGTGCCTTGGTCAGGGGTATAGACAGGAGTATTAACCCTAACATACATGTCTTTTGATGGACATGGTCTTTGACATCCTTAAAACAAAACCCAAATCTGACTAGTTACGGCAACACAGTATTGTGACTACTTTTAGGATGGAGAATTTATCTATCTAAGTAAGTGTGGCAGTTCCGCCTGCCACACGCCACCCAAGTGGCTTTTCCAGGGATCTCCGACACATGGACACAGGCGATGATGTTGCAAGCAAACAAGCCAGGAGCAGATGGAATATGTGTTGTCATGACAAGGGCTCCCTCTTGTGTGTGGAGACAGGTGATTTTAACCTGTTGCTCAATAGCCAATCCTGGTCCTGGCCCAATTAACTAGACCCAAGACCGCCCCCTCCCCACCAGCAAGCAGAGACAAAAAAAGAAAAAAATACAATAAATGTCTGGACTCTGAAACAGAGTTACCATACTTAAAACAACCAGACACTGACACAGGGTTCCCATACCTTAACATAAAAAAACACTGGACTCTGACACAGGGTTCCCATATCTTAAACAAACAAAAGTGTCCAAAGAAAACGAAACCCTGGAACAGCACGGTCCATGGGGCGACCCTCCCCAATTGCGACGCGACAGCATACCCCCTCCTCCCTCTCGGAGCGTGGGGCCTCGGCTGTATCCTCTGCACTCCTCTGATGGGCAACAGGTGCGCAGCCAATCCTGATCCTGGGCCCAATTAACTAGACCCAAGACCGGTTGGCTGCTTAAATCATACCGCCCCCACAGTAAGTATATGTATAAAGGTCTACAGTGTGATGCAGAGTGTATATTGTCCCCATCAGCTCAGGTAAGCATTAACATCTTACACTACATGCTACTGGGAGATAGTGTCCATTAGAGATAGCATTGAAACATCACGTTTGTCAAAAACATGAACATGTGCTGTCTTTTCAGCCATAATTTAGCTTTATTAGCCAAAACATACATTTTATTTTACACCATTTCCTACTTTTGACAGTATGAATTCGATTGTCAATACAGAGGTTTATTATTTTTTCTTGGGATTTATTACATATTTGTTTCTATTTTTGAATTCATTTACTTACCTTTTAGTGATTTTTTTGGGGGTTAATTATAATATTGCCAATTTTTCAGTTTGTAGATATTGTTTTCTATTTTGTATTCTTATTACTACCTACCCATCCATCCATCTGTCAGAGCTAGCACAGATTAGCACCTTGCCCAGCAGTGCTGACTTTAGCCTGGCTTATACGGGAGCGCTAATTCAGCTGGTTGTTGTTGTCAACATGGAGCGATACCTTCAGGACTCCTCCATCTTTCTTCGGCGTGATGTCCTCTCCCTCTACGGGGACGCTCTGCTGCCCCTCGGTCGGTTTCGGTCGGTAAATCATTGCGACCCAAACCCGCTCTCCGGCGCTCAGACCTGAGGTACAAGCACAAAACAGTGGAGCTAGTCGAGCTAGCTAAGCTAACGCTGCTGCTGCTGGGTTACAGCCTCTCGTCCTTTAAACTGCCTCTGAGTGGTAGCAAATCGGCGGAGCACGGAGACAGACACACCGCTACTTGGTTCAAATGCACACTGCGGCTTCCACCGCTCGGTTCCGCGTGTTTCCGCTTCGGGAGCCGGGGTGTTGTTTTGACTGCGACAGTTCCACGCTGGCTCAGTTTACTTCAGTCTAGTGTGGTAGACTGGCAGCTTTAAGGAAGGGCAGAGAACTTTCCAGACACCGGGGAGGAGGGACCCGGAGACTGTGGCGGCGTTCTATATGATACTAGGCGCGCTCCGGATGAGCGGTGCAAGGAGGATGAATACAAGGCAGGTTTGAATCGATTCAACAGATTACAATACTATCAGATATATATTTTAAAGTGATCGAACGAGGGAACATCCAATCCATTTAAAGCGGTAAAAGGATTATAACAACCCGACGTCGCCCCGCCTACCGGGTTACTCCGTTACGGTAAAACGCGCGCTCCCCGTCTCCCCATCTGGCTCGCTATTGGTCAGATTCCGGTCCGCTGTTTCTTGGCGCGCAGCGAGAAGAGCGCAAGTCAAAACACAGGAGTGAGTATGTGTCTAAATATTCCTCATTTCGTTGTTTAACGTTGTTTTTTTTTAACTGACCCTTGGGCCCAAACCGAGGCTACAGCACGTTTGGTTCGGCTGCGCGAGATCGCACGATTAATCATTTTTCAGCTAAATGAGCTTAGCTTAGTTCAACGTATTTAGTTGTAACTTTAGTAAACAGTGAATGCACTTTAGCATATTATTGCGTGCATATTGACAACATCTATTTTAGTCAATGTTTAGGTTTATTGCATCTGGGTAATTTTTCTTTATTATTATTGTCTATTGTTTTGATGTGGGCGGGGGTTATAGTGGTGTAACACCATTTGAATGGTTTTATGTTCAAATGAATGCGTGCAAGGCGTGCAAATAATAATAATAATAATAATAATAATAATAATGCCATCTCATCTCCTTCCAGGCAACGTAGTGTGATCAGCATGGAGAATGGCAGCCGCAAATTCCCATTCCCCTACCAGCCCTACGCTATTCAGGAGCAGTTCATGCAGGCCTTGTACGGAGCACTGGAGCAAGGCAAAGTGGGCATCTTTGAGAGTCCCACTGGAACGGTACGGTGCAGGCATGTTTGTGAGAGATTTAGAGATTTTTTTTCTTTAACTCGCATGGGAAAGCGGGGTGTCTGCGGCTGCAGTTTTGCAGAATACCAAACGGTAGTTTTCTATTCCTTTACTCACTTATTTGCATTCAGATTGTAACGTGTGCCTGCCCTCTTACCTCAGGGCAAGTCTCTAAGCCTGATCTGTGGAGCGCTGAGCTGGCTGAGAGACTTCGAGGAAAGGAGGAGACGGGAGACGGCCGCTCTGCTGCAGGGAGCAGAGTCGGACCTTTCTGTTTCCACCGCGCTCCCCGTCCCTGCTCCTCAAACGTCTTCCTCTGCAGAACCCGACTGGATCACAGACTTTGTGCAGAAGAAGGCAGAGCGGGATTTAGTCTCCAAGCTAAAGGTAGAGTCCCAGGCTGTCCTGTTGCCCTCTCTCGCACACTGCAGCCAGAACTACAGGAGGTAGTGAAGAGAGACAGGACGGCTTCGGCATCCTTAAATGCAATTTTAACTATTGAAGAACAAGGACAATCACAACTTCATGTCAAGACCCCTGTCTGCTCAGTTGCCAATTACATTTGCCATGCAAGCCCAGCACATGTGTGCCGCCCACCTTTCGTTCATCAAGACTCTGAATACAGTAATCCGTTTGTCCACAGATTCATTGGTTAGAAAAATGATGAAACTGAAAACAGACAAAACGACGAAATCAAAATTATGTTTACATACTTGTAAATAAGCTGTAAATATACTTTTAATATGAATTAAATTGTCTTTTACATAATAATTATGGCACTTTTGTAATCTACTCTTATAAACGAGAACATACTTCGATTTGTGAATTGGCACCTCCATACTCAGGTGTCATCATATTCTGAAAATTGCTCGGGGTGGCACTTGGAACTCCTCCTTTTCGAGTGTGAGAAAAGTGATGTCAACCAAAAAATCCCCTTGCCTGGGTAGGAATTCGATCCACTGATGTATTTTCAGTCCAAAGGCACTTGAATGGGGAGTTTAAGCCACTTCTCTCATCTCCTCTAGCAGTTGGAACAACCTCTGATGCTGCATTCAGAGGAGCGGGAGCAGTCATTTCTCCGGTTTTGGGATGGTGCTCTAGTGTCCAGATGTTTCTGACAACGCCTCCATTTGGTGCTCTTGTCAAAAAATACTTTTTCTTTATTGGCTATGATGTAGATCTGATCTATTGTCCTTTTGTTCTTGTGCTTTTACAGGAGGACGAGATTAAAAGAAAAAAGCGGGAAGAACGTTTAGAAATGATCAGGAACAACGTCCACCTGAAGTATGCAATGAAAAGAAGGGTAAGACAAGACCCTTCCTACAAAGACAGAAAACTAGGTATTCACTGTGTAAAAAGTGTGTGTGTGTGTGTGTGTGTGTGTGTGTGTAGAGCGGTGAAGAGGATGAGGCGTTCAAACTGCTCCAGATGAGTAAAGAGGGCCAGCAGGAGGCATCGGGAGACCCAGGGGAAGAGGACATCATCATTGCAGAATATGAGAGCGACGACGATTCAACGACCAAGAGCAAGTAAGGGCGGCTCATGAACAAGTATGGCAAACACAACTCTCAAAATGGGAATTGAAAACGGACAGACATGCAGTATTTCCACACATCCACAGATTCTGTGCTGGCGAGGATGATGAAGATGATGACCTGGTAGAAGAACATGCCACAAAGGTGTGTGTGTGCATGCTTTTGAGTGATCACAAATGATTGTGTTTTTTTTTTTTGTCATTCATTACTTTGATGTAAACGGCTGGACTTCTGTGTCCCCAGATCTACTACTGCAGCCGTACCCACTCTCAGCTGGCTCAGTTTGTCCACGAAGTTCAAAAGAGTCCCTTCAGCAAGGACATAAGCCTGGTCACCCTCGGGTCACGGCAGGTATCTATACACACTCTACTCCACTGTGATAGAAACAAGTAGTGCAGCAGTCTTGTGTTATAATCTGTGTTTTAGGTAGAGGTGGAAAATTCAAGGTCCAAATCCACATTGTTGAGTCTAAATCCCGGAGTGGGACTTTAATTTCTGAACCCGGATTTTAGGCAGAATAAAACAAAATGTGACAGAGGGTTTGTAGAGACCCACCGTGAGCTCTGTCCTCTAGAATCTGTGCATCAATGAGGAGGTGCTTCGTCTGGGCAGCATCCAGCGCATCAACGACCGCTGCATGGAGATGCAAAAGAACAAACACGGTGAGAGACCGGGAGTGAAATGTCAATAAATCCTCTGTGTTGTCTGGAATACCTTGAAAATAGCCCTTTTTGTGCTGAACTTGAAAAGTCCTTGAAAAACCCGCGATCATTGAAAATCTTTGATATTCCCCCTGGTTTTGTTATTCAAATCGTAACACAATAACAACCTACCAGAATCGCTTTTACGACATAAATTATGCCAGGGAAATGTAAATTTAATCCAGCATGCTTGGAAATAGACACTTATAATAGTAGATGACAATGACACTAATAGTATGTATGTATGTATGTATGTATGTATGTATGTATGTATGTATGTATGTATGTATGACAATGAGACTAAGATTATACTTTAATTAATAAAGATCACATTGAAACTGTATTATTTGTTTTGCCTGAAACAAAAAGTACTTGTGCTTAAAAAGTACTTGAATGTCCTTGAATTTCATTTTGTAATGCCAAAATGAACCCTGATTGAAGAGGAGACATTTATTGACATTGAACATTCGAACATCAATATCCGGGTACACGGTTAATTTTCCTCAACACAACTGATGGAAGCTCAACTACTTCTGGTTGTTCTTCTACATTTTATCTGTGCAACAATTCTAACATTGGTTTAAAATTAACCTGACATTTCAATGGAAAAATATGATTGTGGAATGAAATGGTCAGCTCAAAAGTGACAGCTCTATCTGATAAGATTTATTTGTGATTTGCCATGTTTTTAACCTCCACAGAGAGTTCCCATCCCGAGGAGGGGGCGAAGCGTAAGCGCGGGACGACAAAGAGTGTGTGTCCCTACGTGGGGGCGGCGGCCCTGCAGCGCCTGAGGGACGAGGTGCTGGGGACCGTGCAGGACATCGAGCAGCTCGCCGCCCTGGGCCGGAAGATGCACGCCTGCCCCTACTACGCCACGCGCCTCGCTGTTCCCCCCGCGCAGGTCAGACCTGTTCATTCTCATTCAAGATGCCTGCTTCTGTTTCCATTCTTTAAGCATCTTCACATTTTTATTTTTATTTTTTTTTATGCATTTTGGGTGTCATGATGGTAAAATCTCCATTGAAATAATTTGCTGAGGAACACTTATTCTTACCCTGTTTTTAACTTATTTCATTCTTTTAATTA
Source organism: Cyttopsis rosea (assembly GCA_900302355.1). Taxonomy (NCBI): domain Eukaryota; kingdom Metazoa; phylum Chordata; class Actinopteri; order Zeiformes; family Parazenidae; genus Cyttopsis; species Cyttopsis rosea. The sequence goes on from OMKR01062548.1 coordinate 6,428, forward strand.
TTCTACTTTGTAAATGCATTTTGCTTTGCTTTTATTGTCACTATCTGATTTCTTTCTTTTAATGTAAAGCACTTCGAGTTACATGTAGTGTATGAAAGGTAATAAAGGTTATTATTACGCATTCCGGTGTTCTTTTCACTGGTATCTTAATACCTCACCAGTATTTTTTGCGTTAACCAATGGAGATGAATATATTAAGGATGGAATGTGTCTTTTCTCACCAAAATGAAGTCACGACATTGAAGTACTGCCTCAGATTTAATATCAAGTACTTTAATACATTCCCTTGTGGTTGAGTGGAGGACCTTTATCAAAGTATTTAGTATTATTCCTTTACTTAGTATAGTGTATATGAGTAACTTATTATATATATGTTATAGTGTGTTGTTTGCTGTTGCAGTTGGTGGTGTTGCCGTACCAGACGGTTCTACATGAAGCTACGAGACGATCCTCTGGAGTCCAGCTGAAGGGACAGGTGTGGTTGAGTGATGACTCATAATCATCATTTCTAATATAACGGTCATTCTAGGGGTGATGGTTTGATTTCCTTCTTTATTCTCAGCACTCTTGAAATATATTGTATTATTTGTTTTGAAAAATAAAACATTATTTTGTTATTGGCTATATTTTTGTATGGCTTATTGATAGGTCATAAATCTGGACATTATACTTTCATATTTCTGAGCAAAAGTGTATACGCGGGAGTAGGTTGGTGAATGGGTACTTTTAAAATAACTTTTCTTATTTGTTTTGAGTTTAATTCTGTTGTTTTAATTCCATTGTTTAATAAATTTATATCGGTCTGCTTTATTTATTTGTTTGTTTGTTTTTTAAGGTTCTGATCATCGATGAAGCCCACAACCTCAGTGACACTCTCTCCTGTATACACAGCGCAGAGCTCACAGGAGCACAGGTACGCATCCACAAAAACAAAACCCAGTCTTGAAATTCAACATGTTGTAGTTTCCTTTGTTATTTGAAATTGGACATTCTTTCTGATTTTCTTTATAAATGATTAAAGAAAGCTGCCTTTCAACAGCTTTGCCGTGCCCACTCGCAGCTCACTCAGTACTCTGAACGCTACAAGTGAGTAGAAGTGCATCAGTCCACACGTACAGTTCCTTAAACTCAAATCTAACTCTGCTACCAACCAATGCTGCTTGTGTGTGTGATGTTAGGAGCCGATTAAAGGCCAAGAACCTGATGTACATCAAACAAATCCTCTTTGTGCTTGAGAGGCTCATTCATGTGCTTGGCGGTGAGTGTTTTTGAGATAAAGCCCCAAATGGTTATTGTAACACTGGAAATGCCTTGTATTTTTTTTTGTAATTGGTCTGGTTTCAATGAATTTCCTGTAGGTAAGGTAGGTCCGAGCCCCCAGAGCCAGAAGATCCAGCCAGGTGAGGGCCATGGTATACACCAAATACACAGTATATAAACTTCTGCATATACTAAATAAGGTTTCTTTGTTTTTTTTTAATATCAATCCGTCCTTCCCCGCCAGGAACAGAACTGCTTACAATTAACAACTTCCTGTTCAAGGCCCAGATTGACAACATCAACTTGTTCAAGGTAATACAAATAAAGTTTTCTCCAAACACTAACAACACAATGGAAACGCATGTGGTAAATTAACAGATTCTCACCAACACTGGGATTGCCGCTGGCTTCAATAATGCAGAGTGAAAGTGCATGCAGCGACCTCTTGAACAAAAGCTTTGAGGGTTGAGGATTTTGAATTTATTGGTTTTTTTTCTACTTCACACTGAGTCGGCGTTCCAGCTTGGATAATCATATATCACACAGTATGTATTAAAATGCTTTAGATGATGAAATGATTTTGATTTTGATGCTCAAGAAGTCACATTAGTCAAAAACAGTTTTGTGGTGACTGGAGTTGATGTGTTTGAGCCGCCGTAGTAAAAATCATTACACGGAGTTGGGATCTAAAATGGATCCATCATCACAGCTGCATATCTTATCCAACCCACGTTTCCCCTTTTCTCTTTTTTCTGTCGTTTTCACTAAAGTTACAGAGATACTTTGAGAAGAGCATGATCAGCAGAAAAGTAAGTACAAAGTACCTTTTGGGTACCTTTTATGTAAATGATGCTTCCCAGGGAATTCATGCATGACTTTGACAATACTGAACTTCTATAAGGGGTGGGCAACTCATTTATTTTTCTCCGCAGGGCGAGAATATAAATACCTGAAAATGGCTTTAGGACACAGCCTTTTCAGAATTGTACACAAATTGAATTGTAAATATCACATGGCAACAACGAAGCATTTATGAAGCATTTTTTTACAATTGCTGCGGTAGCGTATTTCTGTATGCTTTAATGAGATGGGGTGGGGGGGGTTATAGATACCTTTTGTAGACTAGGGTAGTAGAAGGCTGTTAAGGTGTCATAAAACCAACAACATTTATATTATTAAACTTGTTGAAGACACACTGGTTTACATGTCAAATCTTAAAGACATTCCTATTACTACCACTCAAAAGTCCTGTTCTGTACCAGTAAAACCAAGGATGTCTGTTATTTTGTACAATTATTTTGTGACACATATTTCAGTTGCCATACTGTTGTCCTGCACATCAAACTAATAGTTTGTGATCATCTATCAGCAGCGGCCGGTTTTGTGGAAACTAAACTTGCCAACCAGGCATTAAAATACTAGTACCAGAGCTTTCAGAAAGTTATGATAAAGCTTATTGTCATTTACTACTCAGATGGTCATTTGAATGTTGGAGGGCAAACCAATTTTGGGAAGCAGCCAGATCTGGCTCACGGACAATCAGTCGCTGACCTCTCCCATGTATTGAAATGTCACCCGTGCCTCCTGTCTACAGCTGTGTGGCTTCTTGGAAAGGTACGCAGGAACGGGTGTGACTCCGCACACTCAGAGCAGCTCTCTGACCAACGGCTCCAACAAAGAGAATCGTCGCACAGAGGGACTGAACCGCTACCTCCAGACGCTGCAGAGCGGCCAGAGCACAGCAGCAGCAGGTCAGTCCACTGAACTCTGCTGCAGTGGTTTTTACAGAAGCATCAGCAGTGCATCTCTATAAAACGTTTTGGAGATGAGGGTCAGCAGCATTGATTAGTCACGGCTGTAATATAATATACTGCCAGCATTCAGTGTAGTATTCAGCATTCAACATTTTAATATGATTACTTGCATTATTTGGGTCCAATGTATTGAATTATTCTATGATCTGATAGCAGTATTGGGAGTGGGGGGTCTTTCTCTGAAGCATTTCAGTTTTTTAACACATGTTATAGACTCATATTCCTTTGTTAAATGTAGACACAATGGAGGGAAGATAACCAAATACTACAAAAAGTTGCGATGAGCCGTACCCATTTCGCATTACTATAGGCAAAGCACTAATACATGATACATTATCTACTATTCGCTCTCCACTCCACATTGTAGCGCTTAAAAAAAAAGTCATGAAATCTTTTGTGGGTCTTCATAATAAAGATATAATCTTTATAACAAAGGCAGAGATTGAATGTTTGGAGTGCCGATCCTCATTTACTATTTATACACGCAAAACTGCATGTGCAGTTTCTGCAGCGGACCAGCAGGGGGCGGCAGAAGCTGAGAAAGTGCTGTCAGCCTCTCCTATGATGCAGATAGAGGGCTTCCTCATGGCTCTCACCAACACCAACACTGATGGCAGGATGGTGGTTCAGAGACAAGGTACCATCATTTAAAAATTATTATTATTATTATTATATTGCATGGCTTCATCCCTACATAGGCTCACTGCGTAGCTTCACTCCTGTAAACAGATGAGCGTATGGAATGCTCATATTTGAAGTTATGGTTTCCAGCGTTGTTTCTTCTGCTACACCTTGCAGGAACGTTGTCAGAGAGCACCGTCAAGTTCCTCCTATTGAATCCAGCGGTGCACTTTGCACAGGTGCTGAAGCAATGCAGGGCAGTCATCATCGCTGGAGGAACCATGCAGCCTGTATGTTGTTGTTGTTGTTGTTGTTTTAGTCTTCCAACTGGTGTGTGTGTGTGTGTGTGTGTGTGTGTGTGTGTGTGTGTGTGTGTGTTTGTTCTAACTCCACCTATTGATCTATAGGTTTCAGACTTCAAACAGGAGCTGTTGTTCTCTGCTGGGGTGGGAGCGGAGCGCATCGCCGAGTTCTCCTGCGGTGAGTAGACCACAGCACAGCGGCAGTCTGCGGCTGCGCTTCTCCGAAACACCGCCTGGATGTCTCATTTGTGTGGAAAATAAATATAAATGTATTTACTGTACTTTTTTTTTCCAATGCCTACATTTGTGCTGCATGTATTTGATCTTATCTTCAAAGTGGCAATCCATAATATTGTCAGTTTTTTGTTTTTCTTGTTTACTTGAGATGGTGGGGATATTTTTTTCCATCCAAGGGTGCTGTTCTGTTTCTGTATTCACCCCAGCTGCCTTTCACTTCTTGCACATGCCCGATGTGTGTGGGTGTGTGTGTAATGACTGTTTCTTAGTGCCAGCTGAAGAAAAAGTTGAATATGGGATTTGTTTTTTAACAAAATAATGTTACGGATTACCACTTTAAAGATTGTCCAAAACCAGATCACATTGATGATGAACGTCTGTCTGCAGGTCATGTTATTCCTCCAGAGAACATTCTGCCGCTGGTCCTGTGCAGCGGTCCCTCAGGCCAGGAACTGGAGTTCACTTTTCAGAACAGAGACACTCCACGCATGGTAACGCCGACACACGTGCACTTGGTCTATGGCCCTGTTGCTCGTATAAACGTATTTATTTATTTAAAATGTTTTTTGGACAGATGGACGAGACGGGTCGTGTGCTTTCCAACCTCTGCAACGTCGTTCCTGGCGGCGTCGTGTGCTTCTTTCCTTCCTACGATTACTCCAGGAGGATCATCTCCCACTGGGAGGCCAGTGGAGCCCTCGCTCGGCTGGCCAGCAAGAAAAAGGTTCTTGATGTTTTCGTATTCTATCTCAGAATACGTTAACAACGTTAACAACATTAACAAAAGCAGCACTCCACTTGATTCAACCATCTGACTGAGGGTGTAAGAAAGTAGCGACAAGGGCTGTCAAGTATTTGAAAAGTAGACAACCTTTGAGATGATGAATTAAATTACAGCAATGTATGGCTGTATTAAAGGTACAGTGTGTAGAATTGAGTGGCATCTAGCGGTGAGGTTGCAGATTGCAAACAACTGAATACCCCTCCCCTCACCCCCCACTTCCGAGCATGTAGGAGAAGCTACGGTGGCCGCGAAACTCGTGAAAAACACAAAAGGCCCTCTAGAGCCAGTGTTTGGTCATGTACATATAAACAGTTCATTCAAAGGTAGTGAAAACACAATTGTCATGGGATTATAAACTAGTTAAATCACTGTACATGTGTCTCTTCAGATCTTCCAGGAGCCGAAAAAGGCCAACCAGGTGGAGCAGGTGCTGGGCGAGTTCTCCCGCTGCATCCAGGTAGGACTGGACACGATGCACACACGCATTACACAACACACAATGCTGTGTTTCTAACACGCTCTAATGACCTTGTCTATTAGCGGTGCGCTGGAGCCTGCGACGGGCTCAGTGGGGCGTTGCTGTTCTCTGTGGTTGGAGGGAAGATGAGTGAAGGCATCAATTTCTCAGATGACCTGGGCAGGTGTGTAACATGACGGCTAATACACAAGGATGGCAGCAGCTATAAACAACATGACATAACATTCTGTGCCGTGTGCTCTCCTGCGTGCCACAACAGGTGCATAGTGATGGTGGGGATGCCCTACCCCAACATCAAGTCTCCAGAGCTGCAGGAAAAGATGTCTTATCTGGACAAGCACATGGTGAGATGATGCCGCCCCCCCCAATGTTATTAAACCAATAGCTAGAAATAGTAAGTTATGGAACATGACAATCTCCCATTTGCTCATTCGCTGCTGCTCCTTTTCTCATTGAAATAGTCATCATCATGCCATTTCCTACAGAGCAGCCTTTGTAGCGTCCAATAAAGTATGATTGACAATTCTACTGAAAGTATTTAGTAGATATGTTTATACTGCACCAAAACATAATTGTTGCATCTCAAAGCATTAGATCACGTTTAAATGACTTTCATTGGCAGTTCTGCGACACTCCAAATTTGAGAAATTGTATCTCCATGAATTTCCAGTCTTTTGAAGCCTCTCATGGCCTCCAATGTTTATAATTTTCATGATACCTGCAACATTACACAATCTAACCTCTGGTGTGTGTGTGTGTGTGTGTGTGTGTGTCAGCCAAGCACTGGAGGGAGGAGCCCCGGACAAGCCCTGATAGACAACCTTTGCATGAAGGCCGTCAACCAGTCAATCGGTAATAATCAATGACGTAATTCATAAGAAATTCATGCACGTTTGTTCCTCAGGTGGTATCACACGTCTCCCTTTCCTGTCCACAGGACGAGCTATCCGTCACCGCAGTGACTACGCTTCCATCGTGTTGTGTGATAGACGTTACTCTCGACCTGCCACTCTTTCCAAACTCCCAAACTGGATCAGGACTCAAACCAGCGCACACACAACCTTCTGCCCAGCATTTGCTGCCCTGCGCAAGGTAAATAAAAAAAACAGGGTGTTCTTGCGTCCACACACACGTACATTCATTGAGGGTCGGGTGTTTCACACACAAGTTGTCTCCATTTTTCTTTCTCAGTTCTTCATCGAGAAGAAGCAGAAACAGCAAGCTCAGTAGTTTTTAGATCCCAGCGAGTGCAGCTGATGCTTTCCAAGTTTTCAAGATCGGGAAAAAAGGTCACTCTGCTACGTAAGCAGTCCAGTAGCTGACGGAGCACAGTAAGCGCAACGGATAGACGAATTGAGAAAATGTTCTTTCAGTAAAACTTTGATATGGTGTTTGTTATACTGTTTCTACACACTTAAATTTAATGTAAAAAAAAAAAAAAAAGTCCTCGAATGGCTTCCAATCTCTCCAGACCTGTCATGTGTACACCATCAGAAATTATGAATGATAGTGTTGCACACAGAACACTTAAGGATAAACTGAAGGATATATGTGTGTATGTGAGGCCTAACCAACTTAATCAGATTAGGTTTACATGCTCTGTATGGGAAGATATGTACTATTGGCACTACTATATGGCAATATTGAAATTACAAAATGGCTCGAGTTAGTTTCAACTTGACTGTCACACAAAATACATGTTAATATGAAATGATGCAATGTATCTTTATTTAAAATCGAACATTTGGAAAACATTTTTCAAATGTTTTTAGTTTATCATTGGTGATCATCAATGGTTATTTGTTCTTCCAAGTATTCTGTTATTAAATTCCTGTTTATGGATATTTAATAAAGTTGTATAAAACAGTGAGCTCTCATATGTCTAGCAGTCTTGAAATTGTTTTTAGTTTGGTTCCAAAACAGACACATCTTTACACATGTGACTATCTAGTTTCACATTAAGCCAGCGGGTGGAAATGCAACAGAGCCTGCAGTGGCTGTCAGCTTAAAGAACCACGCCGCTGTCAAATTGAGTTTTAGCCCGTTTTCTAGTCAGCACACACATTCTACTTTAACCCTGATGATAGCTCACATGATTCTTAATATTGTCTATTTTCAGATTTTGGAAAATTCAAATAGTCAAATTAAGTAACTTTCACAAAAATACATGTTAGTATAGGTGTCAGTGGAACCTAGGGATAATTTTAAGGTAGGCTTCTCACTATATCCATATAAATGGTCAGGGGTAATGTACAATGGGTGAGCTGACTAGTAAAGGACTAAAACTCCATTTGACACCGGTATGGTCCTTTTAGGATATGAACAGACCTGCCAGGTTGCATCCTAATACTGATATAGAGCGAGTTATCAACTGGAAGTTTCATCACGACTATGAAATGGCCTCGTCGTAGTTCATTTTTAAACAGTCCAAGGAAGTCCTCTTTACATGCAAATTTCAAGGTTAGAGTTGAAAAGTGCAGATGGGATGGCCTCCATTGTTATGCTTCCCAGTCTTCCTCGTCCTCAGCGTTTGACTGTGGGGCAGGAAGGGGCGGTATCACATCTGACATTCGCGCAAACGCACCAGCAGTGCTGGGCAGCACATCACCTGGGTCTCCAGCTGCTGGACCCTTTCCAGATATGCCTAAAAAGGAGCACAGAATGCATTAAGAATTCAAACCCAATACATAATATTCTGTAGTTCATATAAATGGAGCGAGCGCTCACCTTTCCTTCGCATGGCCAGCTTGTTGAAAAGATCAGACATAAAGTCTCCACCGCTAGCTGCTGCTCCTACCGCTGAGACGGAGAGAGAGCCCATTAGTTAGTATGTAAAAACAAAAAATATCTATCCCATGAGGCTGCAGTTTTATTTTCAGACAGTGCACCTGTCAAGTTTTAGACACCTGCACTTTGGAATGGGTGGCATAATTATAACCAGGCTGCAGTGGTAGATAGGGCAGGGAACCTTGAAGGAACAACAGCCTCCTCCAACGAAAAAATGGCCTGACTAGCCAGCCAGAAATTATGAGGAGGATGCACCGTCAGTAGAAGGTCACACACTTTATAAACCAAAATGTAATCAGACCAGTGTTTCAAAGAAGATGACATTTCTAGAACAAAAGTCATGGGGTCTTCTCAGGGCTAAGATGATGGCAAGGCCTCAAAGTTTAGCTCACGCTAAAATGCAGAGCCTCTGATGGAATGGATATAGTACTGGGCAAATGCCAAGAGGGCAATGTTCAGGCTTTGCATGACTCATGTAAATGTTAAAGCCATATAGTGTTCTTGTTAATAAAACATGAGGGGAAACCTTTCCGCTCCAAACACTCTTGTCACCTTGCTCCTGCTCCTTCTGTTTCCTCTTCTCCATCTTGCGCTCTTTAACGTTTCGTAACTTGGCATTGCCGATCCCTCCGGCGTTGCGGATGGACTCCAGGAGACTGGCGCGGCCGTCTGACGGCTGAACCACGTCGCTGGGGGCTCCAGACACAGGCCCTGTGGTACAGTCAGAGGGTGATGCTGTGGAACTCCACCCACCATGTTTGACTTTATGTGCCAGTGTCTGATATCATACACTAAATTACCAAATGATTCAATGTTATTAATCTCACTCAGATTCTTTAACATGGGGTACATAAATAAATTATACATGTGAATAAATATACACAATTTGCCCAAAATTTCCAATTATGTGTTTCCAATTGTGATAACAAATATTTCCATATTGCCAAGCTCAATTGTGCACTAATGTTTAATTCTATCAAGAGTTTTATGAACAAACCATGTGCACACTGTCATAC
>OMKR01062549.1:0-15517 GCA_900302355.1 Cyttopsis rosea
CGCGCTGTGTGGTGGACGGAGTTGCAGGAAAGTTTGCTAACTTGGGATAGCGCAACTTTCTGTGCCGTCTCCCTGTCTGTCCACGGCCTGACTTTCCGATGGCGCCGGGGTTAAAGTGGTAATCCATAACATTATTTTGTTAAAAAAAAATCTTATTTTACACTTTTTTTTCAGCTTTCACTTTTCAAGAAGCGGCCAATCAATGTATTTGCGATATGCATGTGCTCCTCTGTGTGCCGCTTCCGTGGTTGGTGGCGGGGTCCGCCACGGAAAATATCCCCCACCGAAGCAAATTGGTAGATCTAGAGGAAGAAGGCGGACTCGGAGGGAAAAAAGAAAGCGATCCCCGTGAGCCGGCTTTGAATATGAATCTGAAAACGCATCCGACTGTCTTTAACCAGCGGCAGTCGCGGTGAGGTTTTGCAACGCCCTAAAATGTGGCAGAACTATGTCCAGTACGACGGCGAATAGTTTGCTCGGCAGGACATTTGCCGCGAACGAGAGTTTAGTCACCTGCGGAGTTTTTGCCGCCTGTCTGATTCAACATAAAGCCGCGCCGTAAAGAAATGGAACACCCAACACAAAGAAAGAGTGTTGCCATTTTGAATGGAGTTCTGGGACTTTGCCGTGTCCACCCAACACCGATGATCTTATGGATTACCACTTTAACTATGTTATTTATAACAGGTTGTGTTATTGTACCTGGCCAAAACTTTGCTTCTACCTAACGTGAATGTGTTTGCGACCGCTGCGCGCCGCATCCGCAACACCTCTAACACTTTTGTTTTTCCTCTTCACCAGACGTCCAGCTGCCCCAGGAGCCGTTCAGCCCTGGTGGGGATTTATTTTTTATTTTGTTCCCATGCATCTCGGGGTGTCCGAGTCCATGAGAGAGTGCGAGTACAGCCAGATCAGCACTCGCACCTCCACGCCGATGGAGACTCCGTACAAGAAGAAGGCGCCGAAGAAGAGGAAGTGGGAGGGCTTCCCCGGCAGGAATCGCTTTTATTGCAATGGGAGGATTATGATGGCCAAGCAGACGGGGGTGTTCTACCTCACCCTGGTCCTCATCCTGGTCACGTGCGGACTCTTCTTCACTTTTGAGTGAGTATTGTTGACACGGTGTTCAGTCCGTTGTACATTCCTTAAACCTGCTCGGCGTTCCGGGTTCCTGTTATTCCACTGTTGCATCAGTCTTTGACACCCTCATCATCGGCGGCGTCATGATCATCATCACACCGTGGGGAATTCATCGGAATCCAACCTGGGGAGCGTCACGCACAAGCTGCTGTGCTCAAAGAAAGCGCAAGAGCGAATGACAGCAGTTGTAATTCACGGTGACACCCTTTGTATTGTGCCTGTAGTTGCTGATTGAATTTACCCTGCAACCACCTTGGGGCATTATGCATGCAAATGCATGCCTTGTATGTGTTGCAGGAGAGGGTTCTCGGTGGGGGGGGTTGTGTTGTGATTGGGGACACCATTCTTTTTGCTGAGAACCACTGTTTCAAGACATCGCATTGGAAAGTGTCACTATAACTCAATTACTCACCCACTGCTGTTTGAGTTCTCAGAAATGGCTGTGTAATTATAGGTGAGGTCGAACCGAGCATGGATTCCCGCAAGGGAGAAGTGAAAATCAGTTTCTGAAGTTTCTCCCAACTCTAGAAAAGCTTAATCTCTTTCCTAGTCTGTCTGTCATCAGGGCACATGTGACATACTTATTGTAACCTAAGAAGGCCGTTTGAGGCAGCCCACTGTTAATCACAATGCCGGTAGGATTTCTCTCTTTTCTTTCGCCGGCGGAACAACTTGTAATCGCCAGACAGTGCGTTTGGCTTCCCGCGTCAAACCCAAGCCTCCGTATCTCACTCCAGGATGTTCTTAGCCGTCCCTCTGCGACTGGATTACATGATGAAACATGGTGGGACAGAGGCTGACCCCAATGCTGTTAACACTTGATTGTATCACAAGAGATTAGTGCGTTTACTGTCTCTCCACATTAGCCCTGCCTAATCACCCTGTCCCCTATTGCACCAGAACCCCCTGGAGGGCTTTTCTAGATCACAATCCCACCATCTTATGACATGTTGTTGCTCAGTCGGAAGGCCCTCATCAGGGCAAAGCATGTTGTACTCACGGAAAGCCTAATGGCTGCTATTCAACTACTTCGTCCCTTTAAATTCAGGAGAGCAGTGTGGTGTACTCTGTACCAAAGCACTATCAGCTTGTGTATCTTATTGATAACGGGACTATTCATGTCAATCAACACTGACCTCTGGACCACTTCATCTTTCAATACATTGTCACCTCAGCAGAGATACTGACACAACCCTTGACAAAGGCCAGGAACGGGCCACGATCTCCCCTCCCAACCTCTATGGAGCATCTTACAAAGCCCCGTTGAACACAGATGAAAGTGGAAAAGACTCCAGTGAACATTTGAACCTACATGGTCCCCAAACACCCACCTAGAGGATGCCAGATGCTTCCTGGTGATTACCCTCATCCCCCTCCCTCCAAAACCCCCTTTTCCGGCTGCCTGGCTCGCCAGCAGCACCGGGCCCCGGTGTGCTGTCCTGTGTTGTTTGTTGCACTACAGTGGGACGGTTTGCGGGGAGAGTGGCAGTCACAAAGACACCCTTCAGCTCAGCGCTGTCCTGCCTGTTCTCTGTCCATGCCCCCGGGCTGCTCGAGACCTCCTGACTCCCCCTCGGCGCTTCTCGCTCCCCGGTCAGCATCCCTCTGCTGAGAGGAGACATTTTAACGGACAGGGTGATAGTCAGCAGACCTGCACGTGGGCCCATGTCTTCATTAGCTGTAATGTGTTTCGATCGGGCATGTTTGCTATACTAACCCACCTCACCGCATGTCAGCACAGTGGGGGAACTGCCTCTCACCCATTCCTTTAGACCCATGATTCTCAAAGTGGGGTTTGGGTACTCCCAAGGGTCCTTCACTAGGTTCCACGGTGTCCCCAGCAAAATGATTAATAATCATTAATTAATGATTCATTGTTATCTCTATACCTAGTATAGACAGGTATGACGGTTTGGACTGAATGATATCTAACAATAAAAATCTTCTCAGGTTGGCGGCCCGGAGACAAAATCTTGGGGTCCTTGTGTGCCTAATGTGTATCAAATTGATACCCCTTGATACGAAAAGGGTTGAGAATAACTGCCTTAGACCACTTGTGAGCACCTCCTTTCTCCGTCCTGTGTTATCCAGTGTATCTAGCAGGCACTCTCAGGTATTTTCATCTGGTGTGTGGGTGTGATTACACTTGGGCCGACTCTATTACAAGATGATGTCATTCACCGCCACCTCTGCACCCCCCTCCCCCCGACTGTCTCGTCTACAAAGGACAAGAGATTGCTCAGGAAGCAGGAAATGCACAGAGCATCTACCAGGGGATGGCATATTTATTTGTGCGCTGTTGTTTTTTTTGCCTTTTCCTCTTTCTCTCATCAGAGCATACTCAGCTGTGCATGCATGATAAAAGCCTATTAGGGACCAGTCGTCTTTGATGTGTTTATTCTTCTGTCGCTGGCTCTCACAGCTCTCTGGCTGTCGCTGCACATGTTGCCCGCCTTTCCCCCTTTGCCTCGTAAAAAGTTCACAGAGGCAAATATTTGAAGTGGTGTTCCAGGGAACCGGGTTGTTAAGAGGGTGGAGGGATATATGAACCTCGGGATCCCCACTGATTTGTGTGTGAGGCCGAGGGGGACAGTTGAGTGCTTTGGGCTCTGTGAGTATCTGAAATGAATAAAACGGAAGTCCTGCGATATGTAAGGTGTTAGTCATCAATCCGAGGCAGTAACGGTTATGCAATGAGTTGGACCTGAGGGGGAGTTGGTGTGTGTCAACGTTGATGGACAACACATTGAAAGGCTTTTGTTGTTAAACTGTCTCATTATAAGAAATGATAACAAAAACCATGCTGCCAAACTCTCTAGTATCTGTCAAGACAGCCAAGAAATAACCATAGGCCTCTCGCTGCGTAGCTGAGTAAAAAGTCAGTTTCGCTTAGTTTTTTTGCTGTAAATTGTGTGCGTGAGCGTGTTTGTTATTATTATATATTGTTAATAAGCAATGCCTGCTTTACATTGGCGTATCCCTCATCACACACACATGCCTTGTGCTGCATGTGTTTTGAATATAGTTTGCATCTGTATTGTTTAATTTACAAATAACCGAGGTACTTTTGCATGAGGTTAACCGTGAACATCCGGGCCATCGGGCCAGGGGACAAGACAGACGGGTTCCTTCCAACATTCACAGGAAGCATGTACTTGAGGTGTTACAATGACTGTGTGTGTGTGTGAGACAAGCCTCATTTTGGAAGGGAATGTATTGGCATTGGCCTCAAGCCGGGTCTTGTTGAGTGTCCATACACAGCTGCTCACTATACTCACGGCTCTCCTGCCATTGCCTAATCCCCAACTGCACCCAGGCTCGTCGTGTCTTTGACTGTGTGGAAAGACTCTCTGAATGTGTGCCTACTTGGCTGGCATGCCAGCGGGCCTTCAAAAACCCCTTTAAGCATGAGATTAGGATTGACTAAAAGATCAGCAATTTTTTTTAAAGGGTGATTAAGCCTTTGCAGTGTAATGGGGAGGCAAGAGCGTTGTAGTCATCCGCACTCAGTGGCTGGGACACCATCAAATGAGAATGAAGTGTCTGGACAGCAAGACACATTGGTCAACTGTTTTCAAGGGATAAGAATTAACACGTAGGGTGTTGATTTCATCAGTTCCATTTAGCAACATTTTTTGGATCATTGTCTCAGCAGAGATTGTCACCAGGTTCTGAAAAAGGCTATCTGATTTGCATAGGAAATAATCATAACCTTTGTCTACCTGCTTGTTCATCTGCGTTAATGATACCAGTGCATGTCAATCTGATTTGCATGTGATTTTGCTCATCGCTGTAAAGTGCAATTGTCTTTATGTAAATCAACCTGTTAGCAGCTGCTGCAGCTCTTCTTCCCTGAGATGAATCATACCTAATTTATCTCTACACTGCCTTTTCAAATGCAGGTCACCTTGGTAGCAGCATAGTTGCTTGACCCGGTTAATGCAAAACTCTGTAATAACGGCCTGTAGGTTTTGTAGTTGAAGGGGCGCCTGCACTGATAAATATTTAACAGCCCAGCCGCAGTTCTTTTAACTTGCATTTTATTGTACGCGTCTACATGGGTACAGTTATATATTTTTGCTGCATTTTGTCAGGTTTCTGACAAGAGGAAAGGCAGTTGGAAAGGCTGATTCGAGTTCACCTAGAGAGCTTTCGCAATGCTTCTTCTGGTGGGAAGGAGTGAGGGGAAAAAAAGGAACCACATTTCATCACCACAGAATGCACACTGGTGGCATGTAGACTCTACATGTAAACTAATTACTCAGAGAACTAAGTTCTAACTAACGACATGGCCGCTCTTGGCTTCTTTATATCTTACCTCTTATCAATTGGCCAGTCAAAGGCTAAATCTGTTCTGTGTTAGCTTTACAGAGTGTGCTTGAAGAGTACCATGTTTGCTCCATGCCCGGGCTAAATAACATGTCAGCTCCTTTGGAATGTCCAAAATTCAGGCGGTTGCTAAAGATGTTCATGTTTCTCCACATGCTTTGAGCAGTGGCCACACCCATGGTATACATGGCCTCCCAAGACACGCCAGACTTAACAGCCCCATACTTTCTGAGCACAGTGCCAGACCTGCTTCCTGGATTACCACAGCAGTGACTTTATTACTATTTAATTGAATAAACTTGACTTGGAAATGTAAGCGCTTTTATAATTGGAAATAGTCAAGGTCTTAGATTGCATGATGTTTTGATTTCTTATTCTCGGGGTTAAATATCTATGAGCAATATAACCTTGACCATTAATTAAATAAAATATTGTTTTCACAATCCTTTTTCTTCAGGTGCATAGAAGACAAGGGCGGTAAGTATAAGCACTTAGTTTGATTAAGATGAAACAGCCACACAGAGGCTGTTGGCCTATGTGGCTTAGCGAGCACTTTTTCTTTGGACATGCCGTTGTCTGTCAAACCAGGAATCAAGTTCAGCTGCCTGCTTTTCACAGAGCTCCTCCTCCCTATGTATGAATGGCTGCAGGCCTCAAGGCGACTCCTCCCAAACCCCATGTGTGTCACACAACTTGTCCTTGCTCGCACATCCACTGCCTGTGCCAGTGATAATCCAATGCACTCCATGTGTCGGAAGGTTACGCACATTTTGAGTGAATATTAAAGAGCACAGACTGTTTAAGTTCATGGCCACTCCATTTCTGTTGGGCTTCCCTCCACTGACATAGGATCATAAAGCAAAGTTTAGTCAGCGTTTATTGGTTTAATTGATAAGGATGAAGGTTCACGTTCTGCCTCCAAGTGCCATTAAAATGCAATATAATTGTAATATAAGGGATAACTAACAAAGACATGTTACGGCATAAATATGAGAAAAGAGAGTCGGGGGGTGAAATGCCATGAAAAGCAAAGTGCTTTAAATGCACTAAACCTGATGTAGTTAATGCTCCTTATAACCATTGCGTGACATTAAAGTGGCTGTCTCAAAGTTTATTTATTTATATTTTTACAGAAATTAATGTCAATTTTGCTGATGTCAACAGTGAGTGAGGAAATTAAATCATTATTACGCCCACTTCAGGAAAGCCTTTCCATTAGCGGTTCTGTTCGTTGTCCTAATTTGACGTCTAGCTGCAACGTACCCGTGGAAAGTCTGTCCGTGGCAGTGTCTGTGGCGCAGTTTGCATCAAACAGCAGCGGTTTGTGTAACGTAAAAACTAACCAAAAAAAAGGGGGAGCTTGGCGTCGACAGAGGATTTAGTGGAAAATGTGATAACGGTAATCTGAGTTGGATTATTGTTGAGATTAAAATTCCCTGTGGGAAGCAAAAACCTCAAGAGACCTCATTGAGGTAGAAGGATTACCCATGATGCTCGGGGGTGGTGATATACACAACCACCCATGAGTCTTACACTGAGTACAGAAATACTGTTGTAGATACAGAATGAGAAATCACATACGTTTTTGCAGGATTAGTGTTTTTATATATGTGTTTTAACATCATCATAAATTGTAAATCTTAAAATCTTGTAAAAGGTATTTGATTATGTTTGGCCTCAAAAATCATGTTCACATGTCACATAAACTGGCATGCAGTACTCTGTTGTGGAGACCAAGTTTGTCGTTTTGTGATTTTGGTTGGCCAAAGGGGCTTTTCATTTGAAAATGAGAGTTAAATTGTGTATTTAAGTTTTTATTTATTTATTATGGTTTGCTTTGGGCTGTTCTTTCGGAATTGTCACAAATCTAAACATCGCAAAGGCTGGTATTGATTAAAAGGGGGCTTTCCCCACATACTTCTTCAGTGAGAGAGCGTCAACACTCAAACTGTTGTCTCTCTCTTTGTTCTTACAGAATGCGGCTGTGTTTAGCAAAGAGTAAAGTTCATTCTCGTTGTTTTTTTTGGATTTTGTGGAATAAACTGTTTTTATTTTTGTGTATTTTATCAATTTTCTACAGAGCGGTGAATGCCCCCCCTTGACCTGCAGCTGTGGTTCTTAACCGCTGTTTACCCAATGCTATGGATCCTTAGATGAGTGGGCAAAACAAACCGAACATTTGCGGAGTGGGTGAGATGCCGGGCAAGTGGATGTGTATCAAACAGGATGTTGTTATTTTCCAGAAGACAACGTTTTATATTCATGCGAAACAAAGCTGCTGCTATGTCAATATTAACATAAAGAAATTCTCAGACACAAACCGAATCGGCAATGATCCTTACGGACGCCTAGTGGACTACTCCGTCACATCCTCACCGCGCACAGAACGACGCTGGCCGCGGAGTTTTAGCAGCAAAGCGGAGGGAAACGGATTAATCCAGCTACAAAATGTCTGTAGTGAAGATGTCAACGTGGAATACAAAGGCGTGCTTTACTGCGTTGCTGTCTGCCAGACAGATTAGAATTGTTGGAGGAGAACGTTATCGCCAACCGTAAAACCCCCAAAACTCCCCATATGGCGCACAGCGGTGCTCGCCCTCATCGCGTGTCAGATCTCTTCCCAGCTTTTTAATTTGATGAGCAGTAACTCTTGTAGATTATTCTGCACTTGCCATGCCATTTTTCTAAAAGGCTTGGAAATATTTTTGCTCTGATCTTTGAGGAGGTGGCGGGGGTACATTAGATCAGTTTGGATTGTTTGAAATGTCAATGTCCCTTTGTGATGCCGTACACGCCAGGCAGGTTTCTGCGTGGAAGCCAAGTGCTATTGCATTGCAGAGGTTGGCGTCTTAATCCTAAAGCGAGTGGCTCGTGTAAGGACTGCCACCTGCTTTCCCTACGGCTAAGAGAGCCATTAGTCATGACTGTGTCAGCTGGTTCTTCATTCATTCAGTTAGCAGATTGCTTTCTCCAACTCCTTTCTCGTGTGGACATGTTAGGAGGCTTTTGAGTGTTCACAAAGAATTTTTTTTTCTAATCTCTAATCTTGCCTTTTTAAGAATGTGAATGAGTGTAATGGAGTAGTCCTAATTGATATCGTTTTTTTGTTGTTTTATTCATGAACTTTCACTTGAGTGCTTATTTTTGAGGGACAATATTGTTTTGCTTTGTAGATGGCGTCATAAGACGCATCCTGGAAAGGATATATTTAATATGTTTTATGCAATTAATAAAAGTAAGTCTATCATCAGACAACAATTTGTCCTTAGAGTTCAGTGGTTAATCACACTTGTCTAAACTATGGAGTACATCTGTTCCTCTCAGGTTATAAATTGAGTGTGTTGGTGCACAGGCAGCTGACAACCTGATGACCTGGTGCAGTCGGCATCAGTAGCCGAGAAGGCAAATTTAATGACGCCTAAAATGATGGCCTGCTTCTATATGATCTCTTCTTATATGACCGTCCTGCACAGTGATGGATGGCTTTTCTGCAAAATTGTATGCGAGTTGATTTAATGACTGTACCTGCCTTTGGTCTCTTATCCAAGAGGTCAAATAGCAAATCCTGTGGAGCATTTAATCTCCTGCATCCCTCTGCTCCCCTTTTTAATCATCGGGGAGGGATGTGCGGCTAGATATGTTCTAGCTGCTAAGCAATCGTAGTTTTAAAGAAGAGGCAACTGGGATCATTTTGGTAAATTTATTTATGTAAATGTGCGTTGTGCTGCTTTACACTCTGTAATGACTATGCAATAATATACTGGCTCAGCGATTCAAAGCCACTGGTTTCATCACAATCACTAGAGCTATTAATAATACACCAGCCTTGGTTAAACATTTTTTATCCATCTCTATGAGGTTAGAAGGTCGTTTTATGTTTCGTCCCTGAGAGACCCGACTTGCTCCCTTGGCTGCATAACAATAGCGACGCTGTGCCAGTCTTGATCCCCGAGTGACCACACTGCCAGCCCTCCTCTGACTCACCGATTATCCCTAAGAAAGTCCTTCACACTGCTCTGAAATTCCCCAGGAGAGTGCCCAGTTTTTCAAACCTTTCAAAAGTAATGCGTATTTTACAGGGAATGGGATCGACTGGGGTTACTGAGCTCCCCTCCTGTTTCGGTAATGTCAAGAGGCTGAAAGGAGTTCAGCCAGCTGCCTCCTGGCTTCAGTTTATCATTTGTCCCATGCTGAGTTTATTTGGATATTTCCTAGTCAGAATGTTCTGTGGCAACTGCTTTGAGACCAAACATTGTCCCACGGTAAGCAGTGTTATATTTGTATTCCCAGAGCACTCTTGCATATGAGCAGTAGGCCACATTGGGGACACCGAGCTATTCTGAAGAGTCAAACTCTGTACTATGCTTTTCAACTTTGACAGCCTGTGACAGCCTGGTCGTCTCTCCTCTCATATCAAAAAACCTCTTCTACAATAGTTCAGTTGTGTGAATATCATATCATTAACTTTTATCAGTTTTGTTGAAAGCTAGTTTTAAATTGTAGGCCTGGCTGCTCATGATTTAAAAGTAACTACATTGCAGACAAGCTATCCTTTTGATGACAGTAGAAAACTTACACGAGCCATTCTTTTCTGTTATAACTATTGTACTTCATAGCGCAAAAGTTACATTTACATGTTTTGAATGGAGATTGGAGCATTAAAAAAATGCCCCAAAGCCTTTGCTTTTTAAAATTCTATTTCTAAACCATTCCCAACACCAACTCTGTCTCGGCTGCCTTGGGGGAATAATAGATTTGCGAACTTATCACCTTTCTGGGAAATTTGCCTTTCTGAATCCAAAATAGGTTGCATGCCTGATCCCTGTAGATCTGATTAGATGACCTGGAGTATTGCACTCTGCCATCAGTCATCATTTTACTTGTGCACCTTGTAACAAGTGAGACGCTTTTCTTCTCTTTTCTTTTCTTTTTTTTCTTTTTTACAACCAATCTTTCCACTGCTTTCACCGTGACTTGAAATCACTTGGCAAGGCAGGTTACTACTGTTCAGGATAAAACTTGTATTCTGCTGATGGTATTACATTGCTGACTGCATAGCCTCACTAAGGAGATATTGCAGCTTGAAAATTTCAGGCTACAATCATGCAGAACACAGAAAACAAAAACATGGTGTTCTTGATGTTTACACCCTTTATTTCCAGATGAGGTTAAATAAAGACAGTGAGGAAACAAGGAAGAATCAATAGAGGTAACATAGTAATAGCAAGCCAATTGTCAAATATGTCAAGGTTTCATTAATGAAAGGCCATTAGTTATACTAATTGGAAGTCCACTTTAAACATAACATGTGTCAATAAAATTATCTAGAATATTGCAATTCTATTGTAGATTTAAAGTACTGTTCCACATAGAACAGGGGCAGCAGGAGAAACGGCCCCGCCCGAGAGAGGAACAGGAAGGAATGGAGAATGACTGAGGAGTTTGAGACTGTTCCACCAGAGAGAGATGGAGCAGGTGCGAGTCTGACAGCACAGAAAGGGGCATCAGGCCAGAGTAGCTGGTATTTGGAAACAAAATAGCAAGTTATTTCTTCTTCTATGCCATTTAGTTAATTGGTTTGACAACCAATTAATTTGATACCGAATGGGTTTACATTATTGGATTTTTTTTTCATCATAAAATAAATGTGAATCTAGTCTTTACATTTTCACCTCAAAGTGTGCCAGATTGATGCATTTAACTGTTTAAAATCATCAATCAGACCCCCCTAGAGGGTTCGGCGTCCACCCATCACAGTCTCTGGGAAACACTGAGCAGCGTAATACTACACAGGGTGTTTGGTGTAGTATCGCTTTAAGCATGAAACGTTGTGCACATAAAACATCCTGTGTAGTCAGTCAGGCTTCCAAGAGTAGGTAACAATCAGGAGAATGGTTTTGAATGGAGGAGGTCTTAAGTAATTCAATTCCTTTGCTCCAGCCTGCATATTTATCCGGGTGCTGGAGAAAGTCGAGAACTATAGAAGTATGGCATCACACAATGGAAATTTGAACATGACACTCCTAACCCAAACCCTAGGCCAAGCTTTCTCTGTCTCTTTCTCTGTTTTGTTTATAATGACTTTTTATTTTTTTATTTTTTTATTCATTTATTCATTTATTTATTTATTTTTCTATTTTTCATGACAATTGTGGCTTCAAACTCAGCAATGTTTGGATGGTGTCCCTATTGTTGAATGGTTTGGTGAGTTGTATTGTGATTGTGACAAAATCTCTATCTTATGTCTGCGTTTTGCCATTACATGGTACGGCTCAACTCTACTCTACTCACTTTTGGTACCAGGTAGTTTGTATTCCACTGCCGATAGTAGTACCCATAGCGACACAGCATGAAACTGCCGTGACATCATCTTCAACGTAGGGGTGGTTGCGATATGACCTAAAATTAATATCACAGTATTTACTTTTTATTTATTTATTTTTAAGTTTTTGGAGGAGTAACCTGTCCTGTCCATTTATGTAAATAAAGTTAATATTTTGATAATATAATAAGTAAATGGTATGTATCCTTATCAAACAGAGACGGGAGACTATTATGCATTCTCAGTGGGCTCGGATAACGTCCTTTTTTTTTTTCTTGCTTTTTTTTTTATAATTGGGGTGGGGAATAAGCTTTGGTGTGATAATCACAATGTTATATGTATTATAACATTCAATGTTATAATAAGAGAGTGACGGTGTGAGTGTTCTCATTACATGCAGTGCGGAGTATACGGGGGCGGAGCGGAGCGATCAGACTCATCAGAGTGATTGTCCGCTGCCTCCTCCCTCCTCTGCAGTGGGAGTCTGATTGTAGCGAGTCTTTTATATATCTTGTAATTATTTGGTGGGCAAGACGCACATTTCGTCGATCATGGTGTCGCGACTGATGTTGTCCTCGGGTGCGGTCCGTACCCCCCTAATGACGCCACTGTGCACGCGACGCCTGTCTCCCCAGCTCCCACCCGGTCCCCGGTTGGGTTTTCGCTGCATACTACTTCGCGTGTGGGCTGAGATCCCGCACACAATTCTGAACAGATTTTTGTCATTCAAACAACTAACAAATTAGTTTACTTATAAAGAGCCAACTTATTAGGAACATTTCTGTTTTAAATGTCTGTTTTAAACCGGGCTCGGGCCTATAAATGCAGCCAATGGGTCGGGCTCAGACAGAACGTGCACAGGCTCGGGTCGAGTCTGGCTTGTTTTATTGGGCCCATTCTAAGCTGTAGTCTGAGACCACAACTAAACTTTTGAAGAAAATGAAATGCCTTCTTTTTTAGAATTAGGGTATTATTGATTTATCACGGTGATGACGGTATTGCAAAATCCATGTCATGGCGCAACATCACACACCGGTGATGACTATGACACCGGTGTACCACCCACCCCTACTTCAACATGACACAAACAGACAGGAACAATGGAGGATATCGAAGGGATGGTGTTCTTGATTCTTTCTTTTCCTATTTTTTTGTGGTTTTGCAGGTTGCCATTTAATCGAGTAGTCCAGTGAATAAAAGAATTGCGGCCATTACAAATGGTGGGTTTGTGCAGGATGTCAGTGATGATTCTCTCTGACCAATCAGTAGTCTGCAGTATTTTCACGTCACCTCTGGTATTGCCTCAGCTTGCTTGGAACCTTGACAGAGGCGATACCAGAAAAAAGTACCGGGTACTATCCACAAATTTGGCCCGATGGAAAACCAAAAACCAAACCTTGAGTAGAATCGAGTTGAGCCGGTACCATGCGGTGGAAAAGCACCATTATTGCGTGTCTTTGGTTCACTTTCCACCCTCCCACCCATCCTCAAACCGTTAGAAGGTTAAGCTCACTCTTGTAGTTGTTTCCAAGGTAACCACATTTGCTTTAGAAATCCACCATGTCTGACATTGTCCGTCTCCATGGAAACAAAGCCGATGAAGTCCCTGTTTAATATAAGATGTGTTGTACCACACAAATGTCGAAATTGCCTTGTAACTTGGGAAATATCCAATGCCTCGTCAAAGCCTTGGCTTGCATCTGCTGGCTGTAGGTTTTGTCTGTGTTGCAACACAAGCACGTATCACCATCGATCCTTGTCTACGGGGCAGATCGGGCTCCTCATAGCGGTCTGCCCTCCATCAACATGTAATCTCTGTTCATCTCCACTGGGTTGTCCCCTCTCCAAATCACCTGACTGCCTCCTCATTTTGTGCGGGATGTTAGATGGATGAGAAGGCGACTATGCCGGGGGGCGGAGGTAAGGGCTGCTCTCTGTTAGAACGCGTCAGTGAAAACAACATCTGGATTTCCATTGTGTATTCACAGGCTGAAAATGCCCAATGACGGCATTTGATCCAGTATTCATATGCACAGAAGTGATCATAAATCCAAAATGGTCTGCCGGTTATTATCTACATTAAGAGATTTGATGGTGTGCTTTGAGGAAGCTGCACTGACAGTGCTTTAAATGAGGATGAGAACGTTGGGCACTTGGCCTTTGGGTACTTGCCATTCTGATGGATTCCGGTAAAGAACATACAAATCTGTGTCCTGGACTTGAGGCGACGGGTGACTCAATGTGATGTGTCATCAATCAGACATAGTAGGTTATGGCCTGAACATGCAGGTCAAAATAAGTTGGATAATGGCACCGGGCATCGATTTTCTTTTCCCTCACAAACATTGTTATTAGCTCTTAGAGTGTGATTTCTTAGACTAAAAAGCACAGTCAGTCTGCCTAACCCACTTCTGAATGCAAACACCAGTGAGGTTTAAAGCCACTTTGTGCTGGATCTGTGCAATCTTTTTTTTTTTAAAGATCTTGTCAATTTCATCATGATTTATTTCATCATGCTTATTTGAATGCAGGCAGGCCAGGGTCTGATGCCCTCCCAAGTTGCTGCAGATTTCCCTGCTTCCACCAGTGGAGATTGTCGTAGCGTGTCGTCGACTCTTGTCAGAGAGGTGAAACCAATTCCCCCAGGGTTCACTTCACATTAACTGGAATCAGGTTGCCACAGGGAAGCCGGCCTGTTCAAATCTAAGCTTGCATGCTTGTGGGTGTACGGTGTGTATGTACGGTGTAGACTCTCAGTGTACAGTGAGGAATAAAGATGGTTTACCAGCCCAAACAGGATGGGTACAAAAAACATGCCAGTCCTTTGAGCATTGAGTGCATACTGCTCA
This sequence comes from Cyttopsis rosea, assembly GCA_900302355.1. Lineage (NCBI taxonomy): Eukaryota > Metazoa > Chordata > Actinopteri > Zeiformes > Parazenidae > Cyttopsis > Cyttopsis rosea. The sequence continues at coordinate 14,641 of OMKR01062549.1, forward strand.
TAGTATGAATGAGCCATATATATATTTTTTGTATTTTTTGCATGGTCTTAAATTACAGTGTGAGAAGCAGAGGGCAAATTATTTAGCTCTGAGTATTTGTGAAAGGTACATTTTACTTTGTAGAGGACAAAATGTATTTACATTCTGATGGTTCGGCATTTTTCATGCAAAAAATACCAAGCCCCTTAACAAGTGATTGTTTTGAGTTTTTCTCGCTACGATAATTAGGACTAAATCCGCTGCCATACTTTGTTTCTGATTGTACTATGTGCAAAATAATCTTTTGTAAAATGTACATTTTAGGTGATTCTTTGGTAGCAGAGCAATAGCAATGCAACAAAGCAATTTGTCCAGTGTTCTTTTTTTTTTTTCAAGCTTATCTGTAGTGGGATCTAAATGGTAAGTACAGCAGCAGTTCAACACAGCCGCTATGGTTCCTCTTTGCACTGCAGATATTGACAGCTCCAATCGCCAATCAGAATCCTCTTAAGTAGTCCTACAACCCTCGAAAAGATCTGTGTGAGAGTGAGAATCGTACAAAAATAAAGAATCTCAATCGACTGTTGAATAATTTTGTACAATTCTATTTTCCCACAGGACTCACTCATAGTTTGTGCAAATCGTTTCAGTTGGCAGATTACTAATTTCCTTAAGACACAAAAGGCATACTAGGTTCAGCCCAATGCTTGGCCAGCTGCCATGACATTTATGATTATTACTAGGATTTTTTTATTTTATGACTTAGTTAAATAGAAATGCCATGAGTATTTTGATATGGCCAAAAATGTTATCACAATATGTTTTTTTATATTGATTGATTGCCGATAATTATCACTATAGAGTGCCTGAAATTAATTTTTCAGAATTGGGGGGGGGG